>CM049378.1:10742397-10924897 GCA_026937815.1 Etheostoma perlongum | reverse complement strand
TACCGTTTTTAGGTGATATACCATGTTTGTATTCCTGCTGCAATATGCAAACAGTTGCTTGCAAACTTTTCATTCGACTTTTTTCAGTTATCTATTTTTGTAAAATGCTGCCACACTGCCGATGTCTTCGACATGGTAGAGGAGGACTGACTGTAAATTAAACACTCACAATTAAATAATGAAATTAACACGGCAAAAAATTGACCAATCAGAATTTTGGTCGAGCCAGAACGTATCGACCAATAAATCAACCAGTCGACTGGGTGGTTAAAGCCCTAGTGATTATGTTGCATTAATCAGGTAATTTAGTTCGTATTTGCAGGCAACACAATACACTGACTACTGTAGCTTCACTGACTATCAATCGGAAACTATGCACATCACTGTGTCAGCGGCAGCTGCTGCCTTCGGTACTTTTCTACACACGGAGAGCCTCACTTCCCATAACAATAAACCCAGTTGGACTAACGTCACATACACTTGTTGCCAACATGGCTACCTGTCTTAAAGGGAAAGGGTTGAACGGTAATAATCATGTAAAAGGAGAACGGTGAAAGTTTACTTTTCTATCAAGCAGCAAAAAAGGATTAGCGTCAACATCGCAATGTGCGGCGATGTGACTATCGTACATGCGTACGTCGCAATGCCGATGCTAAAAACAATATTGTTCAGCACTAGTTTACATGTCCCACTGTCCCGAGCACAAGCCTCTCAAGTATGAATACGCTTCCCTCTGCACAATGATTACGGTTGGCAGGTGTAGTTTGGTAGAGAGAAAATAGTTCCTACATGAAATTACTCACAACCAGATCTGTGGATTATCTTTAGTAACCGGGTTATGATTTCTGGAAAGAGACACTGCTGTTGAGTTTTTACAAAAATGTTTTTGTGCAAGTCGAGTGCCATCTAGTTCCATTGTCAAACTTTTTACCTCTACCATATGAGTGTTACACATAAAACTGATCTCACAGCGCATATCTCCACATCACATTTATGTACAATAATTACTTGGTGCAATAATTTACGTGTGTAAAATTTGATGTGCAAAATGTTTCATTTTATTCACTGCTGCTACTAACAGTGGCTTAAGAAAGTTTACACACCCATGCTAAAGTTGATTAAAAAGAGGAATAAAAAAACATCTTTTGGAAATTAATCTTAATGCCTTAATTAAAACATATTTAGGAAAATCCAACCTTTTAAGGACACCAATTTTCTTTGTGAATGAATAATGTACTGTAAATAAATAAATGTTCTTCCTTAAAATATACACACCCCTAAGTTAACCCATAGAAGCAGGCACCTTTTTATTTTTAAAGGCCAGTTAATTCATAGGTCAAGGACACTATGCATCCTGATAAAGGTCCCTTGGCCTTTGGAAGTAAATTAGCCCCACATCATCACCTACCCTTCACAAAACCTAGAGAATGGCATGGTGTTATTTCAGTTAGCTTAACAGCTGGTATGATTTGCGTTGAGAGATGATCCTATGGAAAGTTCCCCAAGCCTATGTCTATGTATAGTGAAGAGTATGTGATGATATGGAGCTAATTTAATCCCAAAGGCCAAGGGAACTTTGTCAGGATGCATAGTATCCTGGATGAAATAACTGACCTTTAAAAATAAAAATGTGCCTGCCTCTATGGGAATTTAACATAGGGCTGTGTATATTTATGCCCCTTGTATTTTAAGGAAGAACATTTATTTATTTACAATACATTATTCATTCACAAAGAAAATTGGTGCCCTTAAAAGGTTGGGGTTTCCTACATTTTTTGAATTAAGGCATTAAGATCAATTTCCAAAAGATGTTTTTTTTATTCCTCTTTTTAGTCAACTTTAGCATGGGTGTGTAAACTTTCTCAAGCCGCTTTAAGTATACACACCCCTATTCTAAATTCCCATAGAGGCAGGTACTTTATTTTGAAAGGACAGTTATTTCACGAATCCAGGACACTATGCATCCTGATAAAGGTCCCTTGGTCTTTGGAAGTAAATTAGCCCCACATCATCACCTACCCTTCACAAAACCTAGAGAATGGCATGGTGTTATTTCAGTTAGCTTAACAGCTGGTATGATTTGCATTGAGAGATGATCTTATGGAAAGTTCCCCATGCCTATGTCTATGTATAATGAAGAGTATGTGATGATATGGAGCTATTTTAATCCCAAAGGCCAAGGGAACTTTGTCAGGATGCATAGTATCCTGGATGAAATAACTGACCTTTAAAAATAAAAATGGGAATTTAACATAAGAGTGTGTATATTTATGCCGTCTGTATTTTAAGAAAGAACATTTATTTATTTACAATACGTTATTCATTCACAAAGAAAATTGGTGTCCTTAAAAGGTTGGATTTTTCTTCATTTTTTGAATTAAGGAATTAAGATCAATTTCCAAAAGATGTTTTTTTATTCCTTTTTTTAATTAACTTTAGCCTTGGTGTGTAAACTTTCTCAAGCCACTGTATTATTCACACTGTACTGTTTATGTTTGTACTGTACTTTGTTGATACTGCACTACAATAGAATATTGTATATTTTATACAATCTTTAAAACTTAATCCTACTTGTAACCTAATCCCACTTTAATTCTACTTAACATTTTTATTTATTCCTCACTACAGCTATGTTATTCTAAACACTTACTGACTTTCTCTTTTCTTACTCTATCTTTTTGCCTAACTACATAATTTCCCTGAGGGGATCAATAAAGTATTCTGATTCTGATATTGGAGAGGAGACAGACATCTTTAGGCTGATATCTCCAACACTGGGCAACAACAAATAAATCCAGATTGATTAATAGCACTACAGGAAAGAGGAAATTATGTGTTTTTTATTTGGGGGTAAACTCCCTTTAAGTGATAAAAACACTACCATTTGGTGTTGAAATGCTGAGCTCTACATGAGCCTTCTGAGCCTCCGTAGAAGGTCTCACTGACAGCGCCGTCTGGAGCTGAGTGTTGGCTGGTATGACACCCATCCCACTGTTTGTCTCTGACACACCCTGAAACAACAGCACAGTTTCTTATGATGGTAGTATACAATAATATGCAGACCAATGTCAACTAAGCATCCTGTGACTGTCTATAGTGTCTGCTTTCACTGAAATAAACAGGGATGCGGCCAAAATGTGACAAGGAAATAATGAAAAAGGGAGAAAGAAACATGTGAAAGGTATTTTGCTCAGCAAACATGATTGCAATGCATTCTGTGTATTTTCAGAAATCTCAGGTTCAAAATTGACAATGTCAGCTGGGGGAATCACCCTTGAAAAGAGCCAGGAGGTCATCAGAGTCAGTAAAATAAACAATAATCTTAAAAATTATCTGCTATCATTTTTTACAATGTCTTGTCAAGAACCGAAAGGTAAAAAGGAAAATTTACATATCCAATTTTTTCTTTGACTATATCATGGATGGATGATATTAAGAAATGACCAAATACTATATCATGTTTGTAATATCTGTGCTTCAGTATTATGTTGATAAAAAATAAAATAAAATGACAAATACATAAATGATGGAATAAATATATATGTACTGTACTAGGTGTGTAACATTGCATTGATGCATCGCGATTGGGGACCTGGAAGACTCACACTCTTAATATGTACCTTTGCGTTCTCTTCATAGTTGCGTAGCTCCAGCAGCAGATTCTGTCTGCGCTGGCTGAGCTCTCTGATCAGGTCCTGTTCAACACTGGAGTCCATCAGATTCCCTTTAAGGTCTTTACTGGCTGGCAGGTAACCACGGACTACAAGATACACACATTTACATTACTGATGACATTCCTGAACCAAGCTTACATGGTTCTCACAAATAATGTTCAGCATGTTTACATGTCATGTATGAATTAAGCTCAAAGTGCATTACAGCTGAGGCTGACAGGAATAGGGTCGGGGATTTTTTTTGATTGATTTAACAATTCTGATTCCAATTCCGATTTTTCTTTTCGATTCGTTTTTTTTATCATTTCTCAAGTCCGGTTCTTTGAGGGGTGGAGTTGAAACGGGTCACATGCTTATATCACAGATAAGGGGAACATCTTACTTTGAGTCAATGGTGATTTACAGTTTTACCAGGCTTTTTCAATGTAAAATAAAGCCACACTGCTTACTGCTTACTTACTGAGTGCTGCTTACTGTGTTCAATGAGTGCAAACAACAAGCGCCTGGAAGTACGGTGTCCACTACTGAAACCAAAACTCGCATAAGTTAAATTTGGAATTGATAATCGGATTAGAAAGCAAATTTTCAAAACAATTCCTATAACAAAAAATTAAAAAAATGTTTCAGAATTTTTTGAAACGGTTCCAAGTTAGAGCAGGTTCTCGATGCCCAATCCTAGGCAGGAATGTAGTTGTTATTTTATTAAAGTATCTTCACATGAACTGAAGTACTCAGGAAGTGGAAATGTTGTTCAGAGAATCACAAATGCCCCGCAAATAAAATTCAACAAAGCTACATTGTACTCGGGTGACAGCACAAGTCCTCTCAGCCACACACACACACACACACACACACACACACACACACACACACACACATACCCTCTCCCTCTATGGAGGTGCAGATAAGTTGTTTCTGTCCATCCAGCCTGTAGTCTCCTTCCACCACTCCGGCCACAGAAGAGGAGAAGTTGTCTTTGAAAATGACCTCGCCTGTTCGGTCGCTACGAGCATCAATCTAAAAATAAAAAGGGAAATGCAATCAAACACTGAGGACCAGCTAGAGATATTGTAGAAATGAATGGCTTGTCGTGTTCAAAAATCTAATTCCAAATCACATTTCTGAGGTGTGAGTGCTTTTTTGTAAACGCCAGGCCTGCTAGGTTGTGTGCTGACCTTTCCATTGGACCAGCCAGTGATAAGCTCCACTACCCCATCAGCGTTCAGGTCAAAGGCATGGATGCTCATTGCATGATTCTTAGACTGATGTGGGAGAGAGACAATACAAATTTACAGGTATGGGTGAAATAGCTCAAACAGGCTCAGATGGAGCAAGATATGGGACAGATTGCATGATTAAAGACATAGAAGGAAGGGGCACAGACATGCAACAGAACTAAGGCTACATTTACATTGTTACATTTTGATTAAAAAAAAAAGAATATCTTTTGCTACGTTTACACCTTGCATACACACTGCTCCGGCGTATCAGAGCCGCTAAAACGGAGACATTTGAAAACACTTTCAAATGTCTCTGTTTTGGTTTGGAATCAGCAGGGTTGGGTTGCAATGTCAACGGCCGCAAACAGAGACCTTTGGAAACACAGACACTGACGCCAATGTTTTGCCACCAGATTTTAGGTTAGAGATGGTCCGATACCTTTTGTTGCTTCCCGAAACCGATTCTGATACCTGAACTTGTGTACTGGCCGATACCAGTGTGTCATATATTTTATTGTGTTTTAACCACTGTATACTACTATCCCTGTATGGATGTGATATGATTTCTCTCTTTGTAGTCGGCCTGGTTCAGGTTAAACTCTTGGTGAAACATGAACAAACGCAAACAATGAACACCACAGAACTTTCCTTTATTATCCAGTTTGACAGTCAGTTATAACCGAAAAAGAACATAAACTAATACTACTTTACAAGGTCCCATGACATGGTGCTCTTTGGATGCTTTTATATAGACCTTAGTGGTCCCCTAATACCATATCTGAAGTCTCTTTCCCAAAATTCAGCCTTGGTGTAGAATTAGAACCACTAGAGACAGTCCCACAATGAGCTTTCCTTAGTATGTGCCATTCTGAGTCTGTAGCTTTTCATAACGAGAGAGAGAGGGCAAGGTGGAGGCTGGGGGTGTGGCCTTGACCAACTGCCACTTTGCTCATTTGAAAGCCATGATGTCTCTCTCTTATGGGTGGGCCAAAATCTCTGGGCGGGCAAAGCAGAAAAAAGGGGAGCTAACCTTGCCCCTTATGACCTCATAAGGAGCAAGATTCCAGATCGGCCCATCTGAGCTATCATTTTCTCAAAGGCAGAGCAGACCAGGGCTCGGTGTACACCTATCACCATTTCTAGCCACTGGGGGACCATAGGCAGGCTGGGGGAACGCATATTAATGTTAAAAAAAACTCATAAAGTGACATTTTCATGCCATGGGACCTTTAACATAGATTTTCTTTACGGCTTTATTATGTGGTATTGGATCGGTGCATTAACTCCAGTACCTCCCAATACCAATGATATATAGTGTAAAGCATCGAAAAAGTGGCAAGTGTCGATACAGACGACCAAAACGTTTTTAATTGAAAATGTTGACCCAGTAAAACAAAAAGCTGCATGTTCGACTGAATGACAACACAAGGGATAATAAGTAAACAAGTAAACAAAGATATTGCGGTCGCCTTAAACACAGCGTAGCTGGCCCACCGACTTCCAAAAGGAGACCTGAAACAAACCCTTCCCTTATCATGCAGCTGTCTAGACCAGGGGTCGGCAACCTTTAACACTCAAAGAGCCATTTGGACCAGTTTCACACAGTAAAGAAAACACTGGGAGCCACAAAACCCTTTGGAAATTTTAAATGAAATAGTTTTTTTTTGCCTTTGTGCAATGTATAAACAAACTATACTGTGTTACAGTTAAGAAATCAACAAACGACTTCAGAGAAAATTAAATAACATTTCTGCATGCATTTTTAACTCCAAAGAAAAGACGTTGGGTTTACGGTTTGGTAGAATAGGGTTAGCACTGTCAACTTGCGCTCGAATGCCAAAACCTCCACAGCTCTTCAGGGTAATGCCTTTAAAAGAGCCTCCACACCAAGAAATGAAGCTTTTCCAGCCACTCTTCCTGCTCAGGAAGTGTAAGCAAAGCATATCAGCACCTAAGCCACCGACTTTGTTGTGTAGCAGGAGATCCCTTTCCAGCTCATCCAGTAACCAGAACTTTTAAACTTTTTGCCATTATTTTGCTCACAATCTGAATTACACAATTTATAACTTCTGTGCATTCCGGAGGAAATGTTTGAGCACACAGTGTCAGCAACTTTCTGTCCAGCGACTTCTGCAGTAAAGCCACAAAGCCGTTGTGCGCTCCTGTCATACTCGTTGCCCCGTCTGTAGCCACTGACACCAGGTGGGTGGTGTTTATTCCTTTTGCTCTTAAACAATTCAAGACCGCCTCACAGACGCACCCCCGTGTTTGGCCTTTTAGCGGTATCAACTCGATCATTTCTTCTTGTGGCCCAGTCGAGTTTACATACCGGCAGAACAGCGCTATTTGTTCAATATCACCTTTGTCTTTAGATTCATCACAGGCAATTGAGTAGGCCACAGCTGAATTGATGTCTTTAATTTGCTTTACAAACTAAAATAAAAAAAACATTTGAATTCAATATTCATTAATTATTTTTTAAAAGCTGAGCCGCATCAGAGGGATCAAAGAGCCGCATGCGGCTCCGAAGCCGCGGGTTGCCAACCCCTGGTCTAGACAAAAACATATTTATACATGAAGAGGTTTGGTTATTAGACACTGGCCCAATATTCTCATCCCCTGACCTGTGACCTATGAATGACTCGTTTAAGTTTTTCCCTTTGTCTGGAAATAACACCACAGTACCTTAATCCTCCAGTAGCGGGCGGTGCGGTCATAAACTCCCACGGTGCCATTGGCAAGGGCATAGCCAAACCTGCTGTCATGCATATGGCATAGCGATGTTACTGTCTGTATGGAGAAGGACAAATATTACTTTGCTACAGCACAAAACAGATAAGAGAATAAACAAGATACAACCAGTAACAGTGCAATGATAGTACTATTGTGGGACTGTCCTCTGTGCTAAACACAGTTTAAGGCTTTTGAAAAACTTTGTTTCACTGAAATAAACAAGCTTAATACTTTGCATCCATTTACCTCATTTTCAGTCATCTCAGACACAAGCTCATCCTCTTTGAATACCCTGATGTCAAAGTCCTCTGATCCAACCAGGAGCTGTAAACACAAAACACGATAGCTGACTAAATGTTTTTGAGTCAACAAATGATCACTTGAACTATGGGGTGGGAAAAAAAAATGGATCAAAAACCGTATGTATTGGGGGTTTTTTTGGCAACGATTTTTAAAATCAATTGTTAGCCATAGAGTCAACATTTGTTTGTTTAGTTATATTTACCAATGATTCGAGAAAACAATCAGTTTTTAAAAATGTCTCATGATATATTGTCTCTAGAAGTGTATTATTCAACTCTTTTTTTGTTAAAGAAGGAAAAGTAAATTACATTAATCAATACTATCGAATTGCAATACAAATGGAATCGGCACAAAAAGAATCAAATCGGGACAAAAGCATATTGTCCAAGCCCTACTATTAACATGAATTCATCTTAAAACTAACCCATGTCTATAGTTCAGACACAACTGTAAACCTTTTTTCAAAGTAGAGGGCGATAGAAAACAGGAGGGAGATAGGAGGAAGACAGTCAGGACTTACCTCATTTTTCCCATCCCCGGTGAAGTCACAGAGCACCAGAGATCTGACATTATCACCAGTTACCTAACAACAAGACACTTCATGAATACATTAATCTAGTTGATTTAGCCAAGGAGTTATTCATCTTGACACGGAGTGAAAATAATTGCTGTCCAACCGCTGTGATCTTGTCCAAAAGGTGGATGGAAAATGGTTGAATATTTAGAAATATAACAAATGAAAATGTGCTCTTGTTAAAGTGTCACTATCAGATGAGTTGTGCACTATACTACTATTCAAATGAAACCACTTCCTTGAATGTAAGACGGTCATATATTCTGTTATTAAAGTGTTGCCTTGCTGTTCTTACTGTCCAGAAGTGGTCATTGCCCTCAAAGTCAAAGCCTTGTAAGGCGCAGTTCCCTCCAATGATGGCGAGAGGATTCGGGATGTCCCCGAGTTTTCCTAAAACAATTGCATTGGCCCCATCCGACACCTACACCCAATAGAAGAAACAGAAACAAAGTCCTTTAAGATAAAATACTGTAAAACATTCAGTCTCTACCCAGAGACACGGCATAGATGCATAGGAATTGGAATTCTGTTGGTGGGGCTCCTGATCATCGGAGTTGGGGTCTCACTGACCTATCGGAAAATTGGTAAGACAGCCGCCAGCAAATTTACCGACAAGCTGTCTGGGGAACTTAAAGAGTGCCTAAATGGAGTGGTTGAGAGGATGAAGGTTTTACATCTGAGGGCTGACCAGTCTAGTGAACTGTCTTGCAACATCTCAGACCGGACCTTGGAAGCGCAGAAGGGGACTGATTCAATCAGGGCCCAGTCGGTGGAGTTGCTTAGTGTAACCACCGGACTGGCAGAGAAGGTAGATGGACTGACAAAATCACTACATGAGCTGGATGCTCGTATGACGCTAAGGTCGGTAAAGATTTAGTGATGGACATTGATTCGGACAAATTTCCACCGAGTCAACCTAAATTGGATTGAAATTGTTTAAACTGTCGTCCCCCCCCATCCTCCACCCGAGCAGAAAAACAACCTGCAGCTGGGCATTCTATCTCGTCCTTTGCACTGGCTTATCTCTTCAAGGTCACGCAGATGAACTGAACTTTTAACAACATAGACAGTCTGACGCTCATATTCACATACACAATTCATTCTCATACACACTCTATACACTCCCTCCCCATCCCGCCCCGTATCCGTGTGACTGCCTCGATTATATTTCTCACTCCCTCCTAAGCCACCTCAAAAAATTCCTTCATGTGTCCACATGAACTGTGTGTAGTCTTGTGTATCATGTGTTATGTTGTGTACTGTATACCATGTTGCTGTCTGCATAAATCCTTTTCAGAGAATGCATGTGGCGGCGCTTTAAATAGCAGCGGCCCGGAGGCTTTCTCCAAACGGTATTTCGTTGCCTTGTACCTGTACATATGTAATGACAATAAAGTTGAATCTATCTATCTATCTATCTAGGTGCTTTCACTCCAGTCCAGATGTCTATTTGTCAGCAAAATCACTCAAAAAGTCAAAAATAGATACAGCTCTGTGTCAGCACTAGAATATGGTCTGGCTACACTGTATCTATTCTGGGATGTCAGGCTTTATCATAGCAATGTACCTTCGTTGAGCCTGACTACATTGTAGATTAATCCCTAAATGCAATGGTGTTTTTTCAAACATTTCTACTTATCTCTGGTCTTTAGCGGTGCAGATTAATACAATCATTAAATTCATGTTGCTTATATCAGAAACTTTTGGGAAAAAATTGTTAACAAAAGCAAAGATTTTACAATGATTTTTAGATGTCGGGGATTGACAGATGTGAGAGTTCCTCAGCCAAAGCGGCTCCATTTTCTAGACAAAACAATCCATCAGTTTTTGGAAATCATGGCATGAGGACAGAGGGCACTGTCATGGAAAGTGCGGGGGACACATCCCCTGCGTACCCTGTATCGGCTACGCCATTGCCTTCTCTCTCTCTCTCTCTCTCTCTCTCTCTCTCTCTCTCTCTCTCTCTCTCTCTCTCTCTCTCTCTCTCTCTGTCCTCAGTCCCACTCACCTCTGTGTAGAATATATCAGCGTTGTCATGGACGTCATAGGCCAGCAGGTTGGTCTGGGATCCCACCAACAGCGTGTCCCCAGTGGTATTTGGTCCCAGCGTTCCTGCCGTCAGACAAGTGACTGCCTGGTTGATGTTGAGGAGTGAGATGTCAGAGTCTTGTGTGCTCTGGCTCAGTCGGTGGGCCACAGGTTTCTGACCTCGAGCATGAGGGTTATGGATAAAAACCTTATAAAGAGAAACAGAAAATTTAGGGCATGAGGTGGCAACATCTAAAGTATGAGTGAGTAGTAAATGTAACAAAGGTATTCGATAATAATCAAGTGCTGTAATGAGTGTATGTCTAAAGTGGGGAAATACTGTTAAGTGAAGGAGTGCAGAAACGATGTGCAAGTTAAAGTAGACAATATGGTCACTCTCTTCCAACAATGTTTCAACAAGGCCACAAAAAAGCATGGGATTTGTAGATAAATATCAGATAAAATAAAGGAAGGTAGAATGATCATGTACTCAGACAGCAATTGTGCTATGCTGTCTACTTTTTGCTCCTTAAGAATTCTCCAAAGTTATGTTGGAACAATTTCCCTCACCTTTCCAGCCTGTGTGGCAGCAGTAAGGCATGGGTGGACTCCATCAAATTTCCCAACAGTCACCATGCGGAGGGTTAATCTTGTGGTTCAACTTCAGTGTGAATATAGGGACCAACATGGTGCCTACTGTATATACCTAATCAGACAGTAGAAAGAAGAAGGCACTTTATTATTTAGTTGTTTTTGGGTAGTAATTTTGGGAAATTAAGCACATGAGCAAAATAGTTTCCCATGAATAACGCAAAGAACCAGGTGACAATGCGTGATTTTGTTTCACTAATGTAATTACAGGCTTTACCTCAGACAGTCAGAAGATAGTTCTGTTGCCTAGCAACAAAGACTGGCAAGCTAAAGCTTTTCATCTGGCTAATCTCCCTGTCGTCGTTTGCTGCAAAAAAGAAAAAAAGAAAGCCAATTACACAACAAAAAGACACCACGCATGACTCTTTGACTAATTGTAACCAATTTTCAATCGTTCAAGTCCTGAATCCTTCGAAGAAAATATAATAGTCTATATTTGCCTTCATTGTCTTGCCAGCTAATGTTACCATAACTAACTTAACATAGGTAGCTAACGTCAACATCGCTGGTTCCCAGAAACAACGGTAGACACGAATTCCCATTTTTGGGAAACCAGTACCAACTTGTGGAAATAATCTTACCTGGCCCCCTCCTCAGCTGTAGCTAAATATTGGAATATGGTTATGGTTAAATTGAGCTAACCAGCTAATGAGCAAGCTGGTTGGCACGACAGGATTTCATGCCAACAACTACTTCCGGTCTGCTGTTTTCAGAATAAAATATTCTGGTTAAGTTTCTGAAGAGCATTGGTTCCATGTAGCCTCATTTTTGTTTTATTTAATAAATAAATAAGTTATAAGTAACCTAGGTCAACATTTACTCAAGCACTTAAGTGCAATCTTTGAAGCACTTGTACTTTTATGTTGTTATATACACCTCTATTCCATCTCATCTAAGAGTAAAAGGCTGTAGTCTATTTTTTACCCAACTGCACTTATTTTACAACTAAAGTGACTTTGCAGATCTATATCTAACATGTCAATCCAATCATTTGATTGTAAAACATGATGCATTGTGATAGATTAGACAACAATCTAACATTATATAAAGTAGTTACAATTAGCTCCTTCTTGACAACATTAATGGCGTCCTCCACTGCTCTCTTTCAGTCGGTGCACTCAGACAGATTTGAGAAAGATCAAAATTGGATCCTACATTTCACATAATGCAACATTTTAACTGGCTGTAAACCCAACACCTCCCATCTGTCATAAGCGTACAGACCTTTCTCTCAAGCCCAGACCAAAATAACCCTGTTATGTTTGGGTTTTTCATTTTTATTTTTCAAACATTGAAAAGCTACCGTCAGTGCCACATAAGACATTATGCCTATTTTTACTTACTGCCATTTTTCCGCAAGTAGCCTACCACACTACTTTCACTGAATAATGGAGTATTGTATAATACATTTTTCCCTCCACTGTAGAAGAGCTAGTATAAGGAATCAGCCTAACCAATCCAAAGTTCCGGAGACAAAATCCCTTTCATTTTCATGTTGGGTGACAGCTTCTTCTTCATAGCTACAATGAGGCTCACCATAGGTTGAGCCATCCAATGGGCAGGGGAAAAAAACTTGAAAACCTGAAACGTGATTATATAAACCAATACTACTATCTTAAAAAATATCCAAAAGACTATTTTTTTTCCTCAAACTTTATTAAAGCCTCAAGTTTAGAAAATCAAAGGCCCAAATGAACAACAGATAGAGCAGTGGGTGTAGAAAGGGGTATAGGGTGTATAAGAAAACTTCAGTAGACCACAACATGGTCAGGAGAAGGAAAGAAAAGAGGAGGAGGAGAGAGACATTAAAATTCCATAAGAATAAATCCCAGATGAGCTCTATTTACAACATCTAAGGTCAAAGGTCACCAACAAAGGACATTATAGGCAGTTGCAGCGTTTGACAAGTAACCTACTGTCAGGAATCAATTGCAAAAGCTGGCATTTATGTGCAAACTGTAGTTTTTACACCACAACTACAGTTTTCTAGACTTGCAGCAGAGGTTAATATCAGATACCCAATGCAACATTAAAGAAGAAGCACATCACTGCAAGAGAGAGCTCAGATGATAAGTGCTGAATGGGATGTAAAACCTTCCGCAGCAGAGGGAGCTCTTTGGCCAGATAAGATAAGTCTTTAAGCTGCCACATCACCAGGGCAGAATTTAACTGCAGATCTGGAAATAACAGGAGAGGATATTTAAGACCTCTTGCCCCTCCTGAAAGAGGGCTCATTGGTCAAAGGGCATAATTCTTGCTTAAGTTACAAGAAGTCCAAGGTTCAAATCCTTGATGAGCCCTGATTTTAGCCACTGGGTTTAAGTTACAAGAGCCAGGTCACACGCATACAACTTCTACAAGCCAAAACAGAGTGTGTTACTGTGACCAATTCCAGCGGAACTCACTTGCCAAAAGTGGCAATCAAGAGTGTGGTTTCTGAAATGTTCACTTTAACTAGATCCCATCACCAGCCACAACGCCAAATCTGGCTAGGGATGTAAAGTGTGTGACCCTTCTTTGAACTAAACACCTGTAAAGTTTCAAAGTTTTCTGCAGGCATATACACACCTGGAAAAGTTCCTAAAAACACTTCTAAGGTGGCTTGTATGTACTAAGCCTCCCTGCATGAAATGTAATGCTTGTCTAAGACAGACATTTCCACATACAATGACGATATAGCATCTTGAATATTGAAAAATAAAACACACAACTTGGTCACCCAGATAGCTTAGCGGGCTCCAATATATAGAGGTTTAGTCTTCAACCCAGTGGGCCCAGGTTCGATTCCGACCCGCGGTCCTTTGCTGCATGTCATTTCCCCCACTCACTACTCTTTCATGTCTTCATCTGTCCTATCAAAAATAAAGGCCAAAAATGTCCAAAAAAAAAAGAAAACACACAACTTTAAAACAGTGATGTAAGGTATTTACAATAGGTCCCAGTGCAAGCAGGGACTGCCAGATCTGTGGTTTCTTATGTATCTTGTCTCAAAACATCTGGATGCATCAAAAATAAAATCATATGCCTGAGTGCTTTTCATAGACTTTTCTTCTGCATTCAACACGACACAGCCTGACATACTGCTCCCTTAAATGCATCAGATGGAGATAAATCTCAAAGATAAAAGATTAAATCTCACCCATTGGTACTGCTCCTTTCTCATCAACAAGCAACAGCTGGTTTTGGGTCAACAACACCAACTCCCCCCTGGTTACTGGCAACAAGCTGCGGAGCTCCACAAGGCAGTGTCAGCTCACCACTGTTAATGTTCTCATAATCAATAGATCACAGATCATATCATATCATAAAATAGATCATCTTCAGAGCCACACAAGACACCCACATTGTTCCAGTTGCAGTTCACAACCATCCCATAAAGCAAACATCATCATTCAAATATCTGGGGGGGTGCACATAGACAATGCATTATCCTGGACCCTCCATGTGGATTTCAACTGCAATAAAGTACAACACAGGATTTACTTTTCAAGGAGACTTCCATTTCTCCATGTCATTTGGAGCCAGTTAGGAAATTCTCGATCTATTCTTCTAAGTGTCCTGCAGTGTGGAGGCTCAGTCTGGTACCGTGGCCTCTCAGTCCAGTCAAAACATACAGGATATCAAGGTTTCTTGGGATCTGCTCCAAGGTTGTGGTCACTCTGTGGAAAATTTCTTCCTCAACAGCTGCACTAAGCGTACCCAAAGCCTGGCTGGAAACATCACCATGGACCCTTCTCATGTTTTACATGACGAGTAACAACTTTGCCAAAAAAGGAGCGCTAGGAGGTTTTCAACACCCCGCCACCCCCGCCCCACCGCTCAAACAACACCCTTACCCTAACCTTTAGAAGTTAAGTATTTTGTGTGACAAACACTAACAGTTAACATTCATAGCTGAATTCATAATTACATACTAATGTGTAATAATGCAAGAACAATGCTTAATAAATGATGCATTAAGTATTTACTAATGCTTAACTGGTGCTTCATAGTGTGTAGTTATCATAAAGTGTTACGTGTTATAAAGTGTTACTAAAAAGGTTCATACAAGATGTACTTTAAAAATAGCCTAGAGTAAACTTTTATTGATGTAATGTGTAAGCAAAAACCAAGACGACTAAATGAAACTTGAAACATGAGATGATAAATTCTCTTTCTATAAATCTGTCTCGCCACATTTGGTATGAATACCAACAAGGTATGGTTTTAACTTTTGCTGGGTCATCAAAACCGAGTTTGATATAAAGGCTACTTGTAGACACAGAGTGCGACAGTAAAGATCTGGGGGTTCCTGCTTGTGGTAAAAACTTTTTTTCTTAAGCTTAAGGCCATTTTATTAATATTATTTAAGAAATAAGTTATGAAAATAGAAACATTTGTTGACTGAATCTTGTTTTTACACATACGCTAACAAGAAAAACTGTTTTCATAATTACATTCTAATGTGTAATAATGCAGAAAAAACGCTTTATAAATGATGCATTAAGTATTTACTAATGCTTAACTGGTGCTTCATAGTGTGTAGTTATCATAAAGTGTTACGTTTTATACAGTGTTATTAAAACGTTTCATACAAGATGTACTTTAAAAATAGACTAGAGTAAACTTTTATTGATGTAATGTGTAAGCAAATACCAAGACGACTAAATGAAACCTGAAACATGAGATGATAAATTCTCTTTCTATAAATCTGTCTCGCCACATTTGGTATGAATACCAACAAGGTATGCTGGGTCATCAAAACCGAGTTTGATATAAAGGCTACTTGTAGACACAGAGTGTGACAGTAAAGATCTGGGGGTTCCTGCTTGTGGTAAAAACTTTTTTTCTTAAGCTTAAGGCCATTTTATTAATATTATTTAAGAAATAAGGTATGAAAATAGAAACATTTGTTGATTGAATCTTGTTTTTAAACATACTCTAACAAGAAAAACTGTTTTCAACAGATTTGGTGAATACTGTTGACAGAGAGGCGTTCAGGTAAGGAAACTTTAAATGTTACATTTTTTTATAAAAGCGTAATACATAGGGCGCCTGGGTAGCTCACCTGGTACAGCGTGCCCCCAACTACAGAGGCTCAGCCCTTGACGCACCTCCGACCTGCAGTCCTTTGCTGCATGTCATTCCCCCTCGTAATTTCAATTCAATGTTTTTATTTATATAGCGCCAAATCACAACAACAGTTATCTCATTGTGCTTTTCATAAAAGAGCGGGTCTAGACCGTACTCTGTGATGTTATTTACAGAAACCCAACAATTCCCACCAAGAGTTAGGCAACAGAGGCATGGAAAAATGGCCTATGTTCCTGTAATACATGTGCAAACTATTTCTCATTCATTGAATTTTAGTCTAAGATGACAGTTCTTTTGTAATTATCTAACAGACATCAGCCGCCACCATGAGTACAGATGCGGAGATGGCCATTTATGGCAAAGCTGCCATTTACCTTCGTAAGCCAGAGAGGGAGAGAATTGAGTCTCAAAGTGCACCATTTGATGCCAAGACTGCTTGCTATGTGGCCGATGTCAAGGAGCTGTACTTAAAGGCAAAAATCCTCAAGAAAGATGGTGACAAAGTCACCGTTGAAGTCCTGGACACTAAGGAGGTTAGTATCATGAAGTCACAGTCAAGTGGGAATTTAACATGATTAGTTCTCATTGTAACAAATGTCCTATTCCAGGAGAGGACAGTGAAAGAAGCTGATGTCCATCCAATGAACCCTCCCAAGTATGACAAGATTGAGGACATGGCCATGATGACCCATCTCAATGAAGCCTCTGTGCTGTATAACCTCAAAGAGCGTTATGCAGCATGGATGATCTACGTAAGGAATTATGCCTAACGAGAAAAGAGAACTATTAAAAAAAAAGCTCAACTAGTAGGAAATAGAGTTAACTGTTGAATCTCTATAATCATTTTCAGACCTACTCTGGGTTGTTCTGTGCCACTGTGAACCCCTACAAGTGGCTCCCAGTGTATGATGCTGAATGTGTAGCCGCCTATAGAGGCAAGAAGCGTATGGAGGCTCCACCCCACATCTTCTCTGTCTCTGACAACGCTTTTCAGTTCATGCTTACTGGTAAGTCCTAACCAAAACAATTTATCAGTATATGAGGTTTCTGTTGTAGTAAAACACACAAGTACATTATTTTGTTTTTTATTTAACAGATAGGGAGAACCAGTCTGTCTTGATCACGTAAGTTTGTTACATTTACATTTGTAGACTTTGTTTAACATAGTGAAATATCTTGATCAGGTTCTTATAAGTCTATATCTATACCTAGTGGAGAATCTGGTGCTGGAAAGACTGTGAACACCAAGCGTGTCATCCAGTACTTTGCAACAATTGCAGTTGGTGGACCAAAGAGGGACACATCAAAAGTATGTTACTGTATGATGAGTACAAGTCAGTGTTCTTATGTATGAAATGTTTTTCCAGAGTAGAAAAATTGTTATTTTCTAATAGCAATTCTAAACCTGGATATTAGGGGTCACTGGAGGATCAAATTATTGCAGCCAATCCCCTGCTGGAGGCCTATGGTAACGCCAAAACTGTGAGGAATGACAACTCTTCTCGTTTTGTAAGTATGGAACGATTTCTACAAATAAGAAATTTATGTTACAGATTTCCAATGTGGAGAGACATTAAAAATCCTTTGTTCCAAACAGGGTAAATTCATCAGAATCCATTTCGGCGCAACTGGCAAACTGGCTAGTGCTGATATTGAGACATGTAAGTAATACTCAGATTACATACAAACGACTGGGATTGAGAACTGACCAGACTGTAATTCATGAACAATATTTGTAGATCTGCTGGAGAAGTCTAGAGTGACATTCCAGCTTCCTGATGAAAGAGGTTACCACATCTTCTATCAGATGATGACTGCACACATGCCTGAGCTGATTGGTAAGGAGAGTGACAGGATGCACATTGTTTAACCTGTTTTCATATGAAACAAATATTCAGACATTTTTTCACCCTTTTTTCATCTCCAGATATGGCCCTCATCACCACCAACCCCTATGACTTCCCCATGTGTAGCATGGGTCAGATCACTGTGGCCAGCATTGATGACAAAGTTGAGCTGGAGGCCACTGATGTGAGTGATCTTCACTTCATAGTATTTAAAAAAATGTTTGCATTAAATGCAACATAAAAATTCCCATTGTACGTTTTTCAAATGATTATATTTTGTGTGGACCTCTTTTGAACTCAGAATGCCATTGATATCCTGGGCTTCAGCAATGAAGAGAAGGTGAGCATCTACAAGTTAACTGGTGCTGTGCTCCACCATGGTAACATGAAGTTCAGCAGAAGCAGCGTGAGGAGCAGGCTGAGCCTGATGGCACAGAGGGTGAGTGTTTAATGTCAGCTCAGAATGTATCGCTTGGGTACAAAAGAAAATCCCATTAGTGTCAGTTACATCATGATGGAAATCTATGAACTATTTTCAGAGGCTGACAAGGTTGCTTACTTGCTGGGTCTGAACTCCGCTGACATGCTCAAGGCTCTGTGCTATCCCAGAGTGAAGGTCGGAAATGAGTATGTCACCAAGGGACAGACTGTACCTCAGGTAAACATGAATTATCAATATCCTACTATTTAAAAAACAGATTAGTTATGTTAGTTCTACAAATGTAGCACTTCTTTTAAATAGAATACAGTGGTAGTGTTCAATATACCAATCTCAGATGTAATTTTACATTTTTAGATCTTTTGTATTATTTATATGACAATTGAGGTGGCCGTTCAAACCATTAGCTCAGAGGGCTAATTTGGCTTCTCTACTTTATTAGATCCTTCTTTTCATACATAGAAGTGTCCATTTTTATCCGTACAAAAGCGTGCTGCGTATTACGTATTTCGCGCATTTGGATCGCCACATTCAACCGGACAGATTGACTGACCTGCCTATATATTCAAGAAATTAGAAGAAATTCAAAATACCTTTAATCCATGATTTGACAAAAAGACTTGACTGGCCTTAATCAAATCACATCCTTGTTTTTATTCAGGTGATGAACTCCGTGACTGCCCTGGCCAAGGCTATCTATGAGAGGATGTTCTTGTGGATGGTCATTCGTATTAACCAGATGTTGGACACTAAACAAGCACGACAGTTCTACATTGGTGTCCTGGACATTGCTGGTTTTGAAATCTTTGACGTAAGCTTCATTTCAAACAACTCAGAAGCT
Source organism: Etheostoma perlongum (assembly GCA_026937815.1). Lineage (NCBI taxonomy): Eukaryota > Metazoa > Chordata > Actinopteri > Perciformes > Percidae > Etheostoma > Etheostoma perlongum. The sequence goes on along the minus strand of CM049378.1, from coordinate 10,905,514 downwards.
GATGAACTTTTCATGACAGAACCATTCTTATTGCCTACAAGAGATTAAACTGATTATTTGTCCCCTCACAGTTCAACACCTTGGAACAACTGTGCATCAACTTCACCAATGAGAAACTGCAACAGTTTTTCAACCACACCATGTTTGTCCTGGAGCAAGAGGAGTACAAGAAGGAGGGTATTGTCTGGGATTTCATTGACTTTGGCATGGACTTGGCTGCCTGCATTGAGCTCATTGAAAAGGTAATTCAGTAGTTTGGTGATTTTATATAATTGTTTTACGTTTTTACTTAATGTAGCACTTAATGACACACTTCTTATTACTTTTTTCAAGCCCATGGGAATCTTCTCCATTCTTGAAGAGGAGTGCATGTTCCCCAAGGCCACAGACACATCCTTCAAGAACAAGCTGTATGACCAGCATCTTGGCAAAAGTAAAGCATTTGAGAAGCCTAAGCCCCCCAAGAAAGGCAAGGCTGAGGCCCACTTCTCCCTGGTGCACTACGCTGGTACTGTGGACTACAATATTATTGGCTGGCTGGAGAAGAACAAGGATCCACTGAATGACTCCGTCGTTCAGCTCTACATGAAATCCTCAGTGAAAGTGCTGGCTATCTGCTTCCCTCCTGTTGTTGAGGGTACGATAGTAACTACAGTAAAATGAAACATTTTTTAAGGTTATAATGTAAATGTATTTTAAGATTATACTGTATGTAAAATTCATGTACATTTTATGCCTACTTTAAATTATCAACAGAAACTGGTGGCAAGAAGGGAGGCAAGAAGAAGGGTGGTTCTATGCAGACTGTGTCTTCACAGTTTAGGGTAAGGCAAACAAATCATATATATACAGTATCAGTTCATGTTCAAACTCAAAATTGTTACATGTCATGCTAATACTCACCATCTTTGATCTACAGGAGAACTTGGGCAAGCTGATGACTAACTTGAGGAGCACCCATCCTCACTTTGTGCGCTGCCTGATTCCAAATGAGTCAAAGACTCCAGGTACATCAAAAACTAAATCTCAAGACATTCTTGAGGAGAGGTTTTGTTTGTTAATATTGTTTACTAAATGTTATGTTACCATTTCTTCAACAAATTAATTCATTATTAATTTTTTACAGGTCTGATGGAGAACTTCCTGGTCATCCACCAGCTCAGGTGTAACGGTGTCCTGGAGGGTATCAGAATCTGCAGAAAAGGTTTCCCCAGCAGAATCCTCTATGCTGACTTCAAGCAGAGGTATCAATGGATATTTTGAGAGAATTTTGATACAGATTATTTACAAAAAATGCTCACACTGACCATTGACTGTTATAAAACTCAAGGTACAAGGTGCTGAATGCCAGTGTCATCCCAGAGGGCCAGTTTATTGACAATAAGAAGGCTTCAGAGAAGCTGCTTGGGTCAATTGATGTTAATCACGACGAGTACAAATTCGGGCACACCAAGGTAAACACTTGGATTTCCTTATTTAACTGACGAATAATGGCCAAGGAGGTTAGGTTGTTCAGTCCGGTGTGTCTGCATTTTTAAATTAATTATATAGCAGAGTATGTAAAAAAGTAGTTACGTGATTGTAAAGTTTGATAGGAACAAGTTATTTATTGTTAGTAGAGGACGAGAAGGCTGCAAGTTTATAACACACCTTTGACTTGAAACCCCTGAACATTGTGAGTAAGGTGAAAATCTTTTTAGTTTTTGTTTTACAGCATGTTAAGTATTCTTCTGAGTTCATTCTAAATTCTTTTTTATTTTTTGCTTAAACAGGTGTTCTTTAAGGCCGGTCTGCTGGGTGTCCTTGAGGAGATGAGAGATGAAAAACTGGCAACTCTGGTGACCATGACTCAGGCTTTGTGCCGTGGTTACCTCATGAGAAGAGAGTTTGTGAAGATGATGGAGAGGAGGCATGTTGAAAACAGCTCATTCTAAATTATGGTACAAAAATCAATAACAATATTGTCCCTAACAGCTACTTCTTGTCCGCAGGGAATCCATATTTACCATCCAGTACAATATCCGCTCATTCATGAATGTCAAACACTGGCCATGGATGAAGGTGTACTACAAGATCAAGCCTCTGCTGAAGAGTGCTGAAACTGAGAAGGAGCTGGCAAATATGAAGGAGAACTATGATAAGATGAAAAGTGACTTGGCTGCTGCCCTGGCCAAGAAGAAGGAACTGGAAGAGAAGATGGTGTCCCTTCTGCAGGAGAAGAATGATTTGCAATTGCAAGTAGCATCTGTAAGTACACGTCATCAGACAGTTCTGTTTTTTTATATACAAATTTATGTCCTTACATCAACATCTGTTTTCATATCTTTAACTAGGAATCAGAGAATCTGAATGATGCTGAAGAGAGATGTGAGGGACTTATCAAGAGTAAGATTCAGCTGGAGGCCAAACTCAAAGAGATAAATGAGAGACTGGAGGATGAAGAGGAAATCAATGCTGAGCTCACTGCCAAGAAGAGAAAGCTGGAGGATGAATGCTCTGAGCTCAAGAAGGATATTGATGACCTGGAGCTTACCTTGGCCAAAGTGGAAAAAGAGAAACATGCCACAGAGAACAAGGTTTGTAAATAATAATCTATCCATCAGCTCAAGTAAGATTATGATGGTGACCATTTAAAGACAAGATCTTTCTTCACACTTAGGTGAAGAACCTGACTGAGGAGATGGCCTCTCAGGATGAGAGCATTGCTAAGCTGACCAAGGAAAAGAAAGCCCTTCAGGAGGCTCATCAGCAGACTCTTGATGACCTGCAGGCAGAGGAAGACAAAGTCAACACTCTGACCAAGGCCAAGACCAAGCTTGAGCAGCAAGTGGATGATGTAAGTTTACAAAGTCTCTTGGATTGGCAAAGCACGATTCTTCTTCTTGAATTTGTGTAATGGTTAGAAACCCATCTTATTCCTCAGCTTGAGGGTTCTCTGGAGCAAGAGAAGAAGCTCCGTATGGACCTTGAGAGAGCCAAGAGAAAGCTTGAGGGTGATCTGAAACTGGCCCAGGAATCCATCATGGATCTTGAGAATGACAAGCAGCAGTCGGATGAGAAGATCAAAAAGTAACTAAGTTTTTCAATTTGTACAACCATTCTTTTAGAAGAAATGTGATCAACTTCATGAACTCTATGTATTTTATCTAAACTTCTCACAGGAAGGACTTTGAAATCAGTCAGCTGCTTAGCAAGATTGAAGATGAGCAGTCACTGGGTGCTCAGCTTCAGAAGAAGATCAAGGAGCTCCAGGTGACATATCACGTTCCACAAAACATTTCTGCAAACATTTCCAGTTTTAGGTATTACAAGTGAAAGTTTACTGAAAGACATCACATCGATATTAAACAGGCTCGTATTGAGGAACTGGAGGAGGAGATTGAGGCTGAGCGCGCTGCTCGTGCCAAGGTTGAGAAGCAGAGAGCTGACCTCTCCAGGGAACTTGAGAGATCAGTGAGAGGCTGGAGGAGGCTGGTGGAGCCACTGCTGCTCAGATTGAGATGAACAAGAAGCGTGAAGCCGAGTTCCAGAAGCTCCGTCGTGATCTTGAGGAGTCCACTCTGCAGCATGAAGCCACTGCTGCTGCTCTTCGCAAGAAGCAGGCTGACAGCGTTGCTGAGCTGGGAGAGCAGATCGACAACCTCCAGCGTGTAAAGCAAAAGCTTGAGAAGGAAAAGAGTGAATACAAGATGGAGATTGATGACCTCTCCAGCAACATGGAGAATGTTGCTAAAGCAAAGGTACACACTGCATTACATGTTATTTTATTGGCCCAATTAGTGTAATAAATAATGTAATTAATATTACAAATAAAATCTGATCACTGATCTTATCTCTATTTACTCATTAGGGAAATCTTGAAAAGCTGTGCCGTACTCTTGAGGACCAACTCAGCGAACTGAAGACTAAGAATGATGAAAATGTTCGTCAAATCAATGACTCAAATGCACAGAAAGCACGTCTCCTGACAGAAAATGGTATCTAAAACTTTTAAACTGAATGATCTGTTGTCTATATTATTAATAAACGTGACAAAAACTAATGTATTGTGACCTCTTTCACACAAGGTGAGTTCAGCCGTCAAGTTGAAGAGAAAGAAGCTCTTGTCTCCCAGCTGACCAGAGGCAAACAGGCATTCACACAGCAGATTGAGGAGCTGAAGAGACAGATTGAAGAGGAGATTAAGGTAAGAGACATTTAAGTGAGTGTGTATTTGTATTATAAATTTGGGATTCTGGAATTTTGTAAATTCAATCATATGTCTTACACCAGGCCAAAAATGCTCTTGCCCATGGACTGCAATCAGCCCGCCATGACTGTGATCTGCTGAGGGAGCAGTTTGAGGAGGAGCAAGAGGCCAAGGCTGAGCTGCAGCGTGGAATGTCCAAGGCCAACAGTGAGGTGGCTCAGTGGAGAACTAAGTATGAAACTGATGCTATCCAGCGCACTGAGGAGCTTGAGGAATCCAAGTGAGTAACATTCAAACAATGCAATGGCGGCATTTTAGCAAACAGTTTACATACGATCATTCAGATCCATAAAAATATACTATTACCACAATAGCCCAAATAATAGGCTACTTAGAAACTTACACCATTTTCCAACACCTGTTATTTTGAAAAATTCTCACTTTGTTATACCGGTAGGCTAAATTAAAAAAAAGACATGCTGTAGTAAAAACACAAACGTGTAGTACTTAAATGTAATATAAGCTGCACTTTCCGAGATACAATTTCCCGAAAAGTAACGATCTGGACTAGAAAGTGTTTGTGTGTGGTTTTTATTACTGTTACATAAGGTGGTAAGAACTCAAGTTGAAGATTCCTGTTACTAGAGCTTGAGGTAGCAACAGTTTTTAGTTGGAAACAAATCTTTTCCTTTTTTCAAACAGGAAAAAGCTGGCTCAGCGTCTTCAGGAGGCTGAGGAGCAGATTGAGGCAGTGAATTCCAAGTGTGCTTCTCTTGAGAAAACCAAACAGAGGCTCCAGAGTGAGGTGGAGGACCTCATGATTGATGTGGAGAGGGCCAATGGGCTGGCTGCCAATCTGGACAAGAAGCAGAGGAACTTTGACAAGGTAGCATAGTTTACTCTTTGTTACCAAGCCATACAAACAATAGTCTTGCATTGCCAGAACTTTTGTCGTGCAACATAAAACTCAGATTGGACAGATCTAGCTAGCTGTCTGAATTCCTCATAAATCCACCAGAGTTTAAAATGCTAACATAAAGTAATTTCCGATTGTCATCTTTACAATCCTAGAAGAGGAATGTCATTGATGCAGACTATACAACCAATGAAATATGTATGTATTTGTCTTCAAGTTGTTAAATAACCAACTAAACTGTGTTATTCAGGTGTTGGCAGAGTGGAAACAGAAGTACGAGGAGGGTCAGGCAGAGCTCGAGGGAGCACAGAAGGAAACTCGTTCTCTCAGCACTGAGCTGTTCAAGATGAAGAACTCTTATGAGGAATCTTTGGATCAGCTGGAGACCATGAAGCGTGAAAACAAGAACCTGCAACGTAATTTCTACATTATGTAGCATACATATACAGTACATTACATAGTATTTCTTAGTGTATTGAACAAATTTAAGAATAAAATCTTTAATATTTTATGTTTTAAGAATTAACAACGTAAAACACATATATCTCTCTGCAGAGGAGATCTCAGATCTGACTGAACAGATTGGTGAGACTGGCAAGAGCATCCATGAGCTGGAGAAGTCCAAGAAGCAGGTGGAGACCGAAAAGTCTGAGATCCAGACAGCTCTTGAAGAGGCTGAGGTACATTTTCTTCTGGGGAAATTCTCTGAAAAAAAAAATCTAAATCACAGACAAATACACTTTAAAAGGTTCGACGGTAGAAATTTATATTTTATACTTTGATATCATCAGGGAACTCTGGAACACGAGGAGTCTAAGATCATGCGTGTCCAGCTGGAGCTCAACCAGATTAAGGGTGAGGTGGACAGGAAGTTGGCAGAGAAAGATGAGGAGATGGAGCAGATCAAGAGGAACAGCCAGAGGGTGATTGACTCCATGCAGAGCACTCTGGATTCTGAGGTCAGGAGCAGGAATGATGCCCTGAGAATCAAGAAGAAGATGGAGGGAGACCTGAATGAGATGGAGATTCAGCTGAGCCACGCCAATCGCCAGGCTGCTGAGTCCCAGAAGCAGCTGAGGAATGTGCAGGGGCAACTGAAGGTATTGTTAGGCACAGAGCTGTTGCACCAACTAGGATCAGTGAAAGCACATTTTTGCATTCATGTGAATATTGTCCTGATATTTTTTCACTAGGATGCACAACTGCACCTTGATGATGCTGTCAGAGCACAGGACGAGTTCAAGGAACAAGCTGCAATGGTGGAACGTAGGAACGGTCTGATGGTAGCTGAAATCGAGGAACTTAGAGTTGCTCTGGAACAGACGGAGAGAAGTCGCAAAATCGCTGAGCAGGAGCTGGTGGACGCCAGTGAGCGTGTTGGACTTCTGCACTCTCAGGTGAACAAGCCCAATTTTTTCTTCAATAAAAAATCTAATGATATTTTAAAAGGGAACTATTACATAGCATTTTCGGGTTATATTTGTATTTTGTGTTTGAACTGGGACATGACATAGCCTGGTCCTACCAGACTCTCATACGTGTCATTTGTACAGAGAGCCTGACCATTCTCCATAGGCCTATTATGCAGCAACTGAAGACTGTAAGAACGTCTCTGAATGGGGATATGTTTCTTCCGGTTAGCTTTTTACAATGACGGAGCCCGATAGATGGTGCTGGACCAAGTCTCTCTAGTAGCTTAAAAAAACAAGCATTCACAGTAGTTTCTGCATGGAGCAGATGACCAATCCCATGTCCAATAAAAGGCCGGCTAAGTGTTATGTGACACTTAGCCAAAGAGTAGAAAAAACTGTTTAAACCGGAGTGTTCAGGACAGTTAGCTGAACGTTTTAGCTCACAGGAATTTCTCTGAAATGCTTTTACCTCATTATTTGAAGTTTTGGCCACATTTACCATGAAACCCGACATTATAACATTGCAGATATGACAGAAAATATGGAAAAGCATAATGTGTCCACTTTAAATAACATGTGAAAATCGAGCATGTGATGACTAAAGTGCATAAATCTTGTTTTGCCTTTTAGAACACAAGCCTTTTGAACTCCAAGAAGAAGCTTGAGGCTGATCTGGTCCAGGTCCAGAGTGAAGTGGATGACACTGTTCAAGAAGCAAGGAATGCAGAGGAGAAGGCCAAGAAGGCCATCACGGATGTGAGTTTGCGTTTTAATTCTCTCTTTTACACCAATGTGTTTTTTCAAGGCATTATTACAGCACCATTACGTAATTATCTTTAAATAACAGCTTCAAAATCATGTTTATGGCACACTGATTTACAATCGGGAAAATGTGGACACTAAATAACATTGTATGCTGTCTCTTCTAGGCTGCTATGATGGCTGAGGAGCTGAAGAAGGAGCAGGATACCAGCGCTCACCTGGAGAGGATGAAGAAGAACCTGGAGGTCACTGTTAAGGACCTGCAGCACCGCCTGGATGAGGCTGAGAACCTGGCCATGAAGGGTGGCAAGAAGCAGCTCCAGAAACTGGAGTCTAGGGTAAGAAAAAAATAAAGAATTTGCAGAGCTCAACTTACATATAAAAAAAATGTATACTTATTTCATTAATGTTCATTAAAGGTACGTGAACTTGAGGCAGAGATTGAGGCTGAGCAGAGACGCGGAGCAGATGCCATTAAGGGTGTCCGCAAATATGAGAGGAGTGAAGGAGCTCACCTATCAGGTACAGTCACTTTAATAGTTAACATGCAAATCAACTTGACATATACAAGTACAAAAAAATTAATATATTTTTTAATTATTAAATACACTAACAGACTGAGGAAGACAAGAAAAACGTTAACAGGCTGCAGGATCTAGTTGACAAGTTGCAGCTCAAAGTCAAGGCCTACAAGAGGCAGGCTGAGGAGGCGGTAAGGACAATATACATTTTCAACACTGAAAAAGTAGACCTTTGGTGTTTTAGGAGATTTAAAAATGTCAATCTTTATGGTTTTTCAGGAGGAGCAGGCCAACACTCATCTGTCCAAGTGCAGGAAGGTGCAGCATGAGCTGGAGGAGGCTGAGGAGCGCGCTGACATTGCAGAGTCCCAGGTCAACAAGTTGAGAGCAAAGAGCCGTGACTCTGGCAAGGTAAATATACACATCAGCTTTATGAAAATGTAACCAAATTAAATACCTCCTAATGTTATTTATGTCTCACAATACTTAAGTCATGACTGGAAAAATATGTATGATGGGTATGATGTGTACAACAATTAATACTAGTTGTATTAATTATTTTAATTTTTTCCAGGGAAAAGACACAGCTGAGTAAAGAACTTCAGTTGATGGGCTGTTTCTTATCATATAATATGATGTGAAATATACCACAATAAATTTATTTTATTTTAAATTGCATTGTATGGGATTTTTTTACATCTGTGTCCTCTCAGAGAGAGCAAATGTGAGCTAAACAAAGTTTTACAAACTTTATTGCAATGGCTGGTTACAACATAAAGTATGCTGCATAGTTTTTTTATAGAGTGGGGGCTGTTTTAACATCAACAATAAACAAAAATACAGTATATACCTGAGGTAATCATCTGTAATATTTGAGGTCTGTGGTATGGAAAACTGGTAGGCTAAGTTTTCCCCCAATCTGCATGCATCAGCATTCAAAATAAATTTTGAATAAAATGTTTTTGGTCATCCCAATTATGTTATCTTACTATGCACAGCAGACACTAATTTGTTATCTATCTTCCTTAACACATACATAGCTTCACATTTGTTAAAATTAAACAATGTAAACTAAAAGTACACATGCAACCAGAGCTGCCAACTTTTCCAAAAACCTTGGAGTGAGATTGGGGGGGGGGGGGGCAACCCATATTTTGCCGCATACAAAGCAATTTCTTTGGTTCTTTCAGCATCATTATCCTTCAGGGCTTAAATTGGGATTTGTTATGTGTTGGGGGATGGGGGGCTCTACCTAGGGGGGTCTGGGGGTATGCCCCCCCCAGGAATTTTTTGGAAAAATAAACCATTAAATGGCACTTTCTGGAGAGTTTTGTGCAAAAAAAGGAGAAATCAAGTCGTACATGATATGTGCAAAACTGTAGGGTTAAGAGCCTTTACATTGTCGTAGTATCAACAGGTATTAGGACATTACGCATTTACATTAATGTTAATCAGTCATCACTTGATTACACATTGTATTACCTTCTTGTGATGTATGAACTGACCCAGACAATGTGCCAAACATAATGAGCCACATGAAGAGACAGTAGCATATGTCAGTAGCAACAGCTGAGAAGATTTGGGTCTGTGGTGAACAGGTCCAAGGGTCCCTGGTGTGGGGACCAGGGACCCAAAGTTAAATTAATGTTGAGAAATCAGCTGAGACCACTGAAATTCTAAAGAATGAGAACCACTGATTTGCATAAATTCTAATCCTTTAACCTGTGTGCCAAGGCTCAGTAATGTTTGGCCCTCATCCTCTGTGCCCCCCCACTTACTGTATTTACTTTTTTGGGAAATAAAGACTATTTGTTCATTTTATGAAACATTGAATGAATTATTTACAGTTACATTTAGAGATGCACCGAGGTTAGAGAAGCACAATAGTGGCCCAACATTGCAGTATCGGATAGTATAGCTCAGATGTGCTTCATCAGATTTCTGCTCATGTTTACAACTTTGTGCACATTCAAAATAGAACTCCTCCATCTCTGTTGTCCGAGATTTGGAGAGTTGTAATATAGGCTGCTGTGGATGTTATTGCTCCGCTGATGGTGGTATCTCACTCAGACCGTCTGACAGACACAGAGGCCCATTTAGGTCTCTGGTCTCTGACAGAGTTTAGAGGAGGCTGTACGCTGCTCTTCATCGGAGGTCTACACGGATGCAACGCGTCACTGTCCACAGCAGAGCGGGTCCACTAAAATGAACTGAAGTTGCTACACTACCAGCCGTGCTGCTCACCTCTATTGTTACAGAGAGAGTGGACACGAAGCAACGGACGGGTCTGTGATACTCAGAGCTCATACCTGAAGCCAGGGAAATGCACCTGGGGCCTATTGCACAAAAGTAGAATAAAGATATCCAGGATAAATGAAAAAGCGCAGCTTGACTTAGTGTGACCTGTTCATTGCGGCTTAATCGGTTGCACGTATGCCGAGCCAGGATGAACAGGTGAAGCTATGTCAAGCCAGGTGTAGATAGCTGGGATAAGTGCACGTTCACAGCTTTCTCACATAGACCACGGTATCGATCACAGATTTACTGATGCGGAGATGGAGAAGACGCATGCGCCATATGTTTCACCCAATGAGCAGCAGCTTCTAATGGAAAGTAACGAGGAAGGGAAGAATATGCAAAAAGGGAAATACTGCTCTTATCAAACGGAGAGAAAAAGCCCAACATAGCGGACCCGACTGAATGTGTGAGAGTGTAAAAATATCTCCTTAGCCCATAGTCACTCCACATTTTTACAAAGTTGTAGGCTACACTGTGTTTTAATTGCTTTTAATATAGTTTAATGTTTCTGTTTTTATGTGATAAATGTGCTGGTTTTACTGTAAAGTGTCTTTGACTAGCCTACCATGTAAAGCACTATATAAATAAAATGTAGGCTATTATTATTTAGCCTTTGCCTTAAAAGTGAGCAGTGGGAATAATGTTCCTCGGGAAATGGACCCTAATGACTCTAGGCTTAATTTCAAACCCTTATTCACAACACTAGAACATGTTTTACAACCATATGCACAAATCTCTATAAGCTATGTCTAATTCTTTGTACAATTAATGTTCATACAGAACGATCAGAAAGGGACAACAACTTAAAAAAGAAGTAAATAACTTCAATACACGCTGTGAGCATATGTAAAACAATATTCATGTTTTTTTATTCTTCTGACAAGTGACCGCACCAAAATAAAAAGATGAAGAAGCATTGTGGTGTTCCTGATGTGATGAATGTAAACTACACTACATACAGTACGTATATAATAATAAGTTATTGGTCCAGTGATGTGAGACTAATTGAGAAGGTTATGAAACCAATGTAAGCTATAATAAAAAAACATTAGGCCTACATATTAAGGAGTAACACAAACTGTCCTTTATTAGAGAAGGATAAGCAACAAGAACATGAAATCATAAATGTATTGATCTCTGACTAGTCTGCCATCATTATCATCTGGGAATATCGCTGCATTAATATCATCAACCATTTCTAACCATCTAAACAAATGTAGTAGGGTTTAAATCAAACTCGCGACAACAATAGTGACAAGTAGGCTAATGCATGTTAATGAAAATAAAGCAGAAGACATGCAGAAGACAACGGAATAACTGTTAAACACGTTTATTTGGGATCAGACGGCAGCTGATTTGACACATGAGACTCCAGGATTAATCTTAGCCTGGCTGGTAGCCTGCTCTGGACCAGGCTAGCCGCAAAGAATAAATCTCCATGGTTACTTGGCTGGGCTTAATTCAATCTGGTTTCGTGCAACCGAGTCAAAGCTAAATTCATCCAGGATAACTTGAATATCGGCTTAATCCCTTATCCTAGTTTCGTGCAATAGGCCCCTGGGATGGCTCGTGAAAATAATGTTTTCAGTTTGCGACATTTCGAAACTTCCACAGACAGGGAGCGCTCTTGAACCCCCTCACAGTCTCTGAAAGCACAACTAGTCGATCACAAGTGGCTCAACAGGTAGATCCATCAGAAATTTGACCGACCGGGTTGACACATTAAGCGTGAGAAATCGGGGGTGTGGCGTGTGAGCGTGTGTAACAAGTCAAATGCGTGTGTCTCACCGCCAATGCGTGAGAGTTGGCAGCCCTTCTAAAGTCTTTGGCTGCCTGCAAGTCTCAAAGTTGGGTCCAATTTAACCCACGTTTTCCCCACAGTCGAGACGGGTATGGCTGCAGCCTGGAGCGTCCCATGTCACCCGTCCCGTCTCATGCGGTCCCGTCTCATGCGGAGATGTGTCCAACGGTAAATTCAGAGGGTCAAAAATACGAAATTGCGATTAATTTTCCAGACGGGTAAATTCGTGACCACATTTGTTGCAATCAATTGAAAAACGTTAATAACTGTTAAAGTAACAATTTTGCCATATAGTTTGCTGATTTCTGAATGTTATGCTTGTGTTGTTAGCTACATCTGATGAAACCTGCATCAGCGACGCATTTCTGCCAACCAACGGCAGGATCTCCTGAGGAGGGACAACAAGGATCTGATTCTGCACACAACAAAAACAAGAATACAAAAATAAACATGTTAGACTCTTTCCAAGACTCTTTTTAATTTGATATTCTATATTGTTTTCACACTTCACTGGGACATTGCTGCAAATACAACTGATTATCAGCATGGCGAGAGCATTGGACTGTATAGCTCTACTGGCGCTGCCTCGGCTGTCGGGTCTCTGAGACCCGGGGCAGAATGCTGTCGGGTCTCTGAGACCCGGGGCAGAATGCTCTCGGGTCTCTGAGACCCGGGGCAGAATGCTGTTGTATTTTTCTACTACCACGGCCTCGGCTGTCGGGTCTCTGGGACCCGTCCTGCATAAACGGCGTATCTCTGCTGCCACGGTCTTGGGCCAGAATGCGATTGTAGGCCTATTGTTCTTTCACTTACGTGTTATGAAAGGGGGGGGGGGGGGGGTCAATGCTTGACCTCTGTTGGGAGAGACATTTTTTTGTTTGCCTATAATCTGCATTTATTTTAGAGGCAGACATATATTTTTAAATATTAAAAAAAACACCAAATATTTTATTCATTAGCATGTCAGTTGACGCGAGCCTTTACTTTGAAAAGTAAGAGATTGTATTTTAATCCAGATGCAAACTTTTATTTTGAAAAGTATGCATTTATTTTATAGACGGACATATATTTTAAGTGTTTTTTTTCATCAGTATGATAGTCTGCATTTATCTTGTAGACATATTTTTTAAAAGTAGCCTATTATATTCATTTGTATGATTGCCGTTTCTGTTTAGTTAAAAAAAAATATATATATATATATATATATATATATATATATAGCCTCTATATATATATATAAATATATTAAAAGTATTTTATTAATTAAATATGATTTTATTAATTAGCATGATAGCTGACGCAGGCTTATTTTATTCCAGACAATAGTCTGCATTTATCTTGTCAATACAACCATAACATTCAGAAATCAGCAAACTATGTGTATGGCAAAATTGTTACTTTAACAGTTTTTAACGTTTTTCAATTGATTACAACAAATGTGGTCACGAATTTACCCGTCTGGAAAATTAATCGCAATTTCGTATTTTTGACCCTCTGAATTTACCGAGACGAGACCGCATTGACATGGACAGGCACCTCCGCATGAGACGAGACCGCATGAGACGGGACGGATGACATGGGACGCTCCAGGCTGCATCCATATACTCTTGCCACAGTCCGCATGCTCGAGTTAGCTTTGGGCTAACGTTAGTTAACAGTAGTTACCGGGTAACCAGCATCAGCACCTATGGTCCTGGGTTTGGAACATTTATAAAGATGGCAACCAAAGCGAAACGGCCCAAGGTTACAATTTTATCAGTTTTAACAAATAAAGAAATATGTTTGTGCATGTGTATTTGTGTAACGTCCAGTCGCCGATGCATGCTGTGTTGGCTCATAATGTTAAGCTAAACTAATCTAAGCTAACTAGGCAACGTTATAAACGCAGTTGTAGTCTGTATTCCAGCTATTGGTGCTATTGTTTTCAAATAAGCTATCGTTACGTGTTCGGCAGCGGTCAGAGTCACTGTCACTTAGTATCACATTAAAGTCAAGTTTACCAAAAAGGGCTAGGTCGCACTATATCATGATATGTTTAAATTTGTATCCTTGTGCTGACAGGTAGATGATGGTTCAGAGATGAATCCTCTGCAGAACTTTCTTCAGTGGTGCAACAGAGTGGGCTTGGACCTCAGCAATAAGGTATGTTATTGTTACAGTGCACCCAAGCCCCTAAGACAGCTACTATTCTGCCACTGACTTTGTTTTGTCAGTTTTTCCTGCCTTTTCTCCTTGTTCCGTATTTGACTGGAAGCTTGAGCTTGAGTAAGCTGAATTGATCCCATCTCCCTAACCGAATGGGTTTGCACACATTCATAACAAAACAGAATACTTAGAACAGTACTTTACAATGAAAAAAATAAAAATGAAAAAATTGGACATGAAATCAGCTCAATAGGCTATGTGTCTCTGACTGTAGGTGTGTGTGAGTAAAGAGGGAACAGTGGCGGAGTATGGGATGCTGGCTGTGGACAACATAGAGGAGGGGGAGGTTTTAGTCACCATCCCCAGATTAGCTCTTCTCCATCAGGAAACAACCAAGGTCTCTGCTCTGCTGGAGAGAGGTGACAGTTAATGATTACAAAGAAACTTGCCCAAGACGGAAGCTGCCTGTTTCGCCTTCCTGTTTGTAACCTCTCTGTTTTCTCCTTTTACCTTTTTCCACAGAGAAGCCATGTCTGGAGAGCTCGTCTGGCTGGGTTCCTCTTCTACTGGCTCTGCTCTATGAATATACTTCTCCACAGTCCCACTGGAAACCTTACCTCTCTCTGTGGACCGATTTCAAGACACTGGACCACCCCATGTTCTGGTAAGAAACCGTTTTAAATCAGTGTCTAAAGCCCATTCTAGGAATCAAGAAAAAAGCTATTACATTGCCAACCACAGTGACAGCCTTTCCCCTTAAAGGAACACCCTGAGTTATTGGGACTTTAGCTTATTCACTGTATCCCCCAGAGTTAGATAAGTCGATACATACCCTTCTCATCTCCGTGCGTGTTGTAACTCTGTCTGGCGCACCCACCGCGAGCCTAGTCACAGATGCTGGAGGGAACCGTCTCCCACTAGCCTACTGGTCCCAATGAGTGACAAAATAACGCTAACATGTTTCTATTTACATGTTGTGATTTGTATAGTTACAGCGTGTACTAATAACAAGGTCACATGATACACAGCCATAGTCACCGTATACAAACTGGGAACTATATTCTCGGAAGCCGAAGCACTGCAACTTCTGCTACTTGGGCGGAGTGATTAGCTCAAAGCACATAAGAAGCCCCGTGGTGAGGAGCAGAGAGTAACAACAGTGCTTTTCAGGTGTTGAGCTAATCACTCCTCCAAAGTAGCATTGCTTTGGCTTCGGAAAATATAGAGCCACTCATAGCCGGCTGATTCACGCGATTGACTGACTCAAGCAAGAACTCATGAGTCATCGAGGATTCATGAGTTTTTGAGGGGATTCCATGGTCTGCGAGCTTCCGGCTATGAGTCTGCGGGTCGGTAAGTTCCTTTAACCTGTCTCGGGACTGTCTCTCTGCTCACTCAGTCGTTTGAGTTGACTTGTGGAGGAGTTGTTGCTTATGAAATTGTAAGTTCTAAAACTTTTAGCAGCTAAGATGGCTAGGACTAGTAGTAGCTAATGTTGTAAGAGGTTTGTGTGTGGCACTGTTATCATTTTACATTGAATTGTAGTAGGACTCAACTGATCCGAGTTAATGATACTAAACACTCATGGCTCGTAAGTCAATTTAAAGACTAGGGTGAAAGATCCGAGTGAATCACGACTCAAACAGGTTCACGCCAGACAGAGTTACGACCCGCACGGAGATGAGAAGGGTATGTATGAGCTTATCTTACTCTGGGGGCTAGGTGAATAAGCTAAAGTCCCAATAAGTCGGCGTGTTCCTTTTAATGTTCTGTTGGTGAATTGTGAATTTGTATAGCTTTCTTGTAATTTACGGTTGATCTGTCCAGGTCTAAAGAGGAGAGAGACAGACTGTTGAGAGGAACAGGTATTCCAGAAGCTGTGGACACAGATCTGGCCAACATCCAGAGGGAATACTCTGACGTTGTCCTTCCCTTCATCACCAAGCATCGGGACCTGTGGAACCCCGACACCCACACACTGGAGCTGTACACACAGCTGGTGGCCTTTGTCATGGCCTACAGGTCAGAGAGCATGTAGTCTGGATCAACGACAGTTCATTTCCAGGATAACTCCGTTCTCTTCAGGGGAAACAACAACAAATAGTCTCAGCTTTGGACGTTACATTCAAAGCTAAAGCTTTAACGTCATTGTTCCATTATGGTTACTAAAGTTCAACCTAGCGTTAAACCTATGAAACTTAGTTGCCAATAGTTAGTTACTTTTGCATTTGCTGACACATTAAAGTATTTCCTAACTTTAATGTGTCAGCAAATAAATAAACTTCAATTTGCAGAAATAATTGTAAAACAAAATAAACGTTAGCATTTTTTTTACCATACATGGTTAACGTTAAAGCGTAACGCTTGCCAAAATGCAACCTAGTGTTTCCTTTTGTGAATGTACCTGAGTGAAACTTTCGTTTAAAAGCATTATTAGGACGGAAGCGCCACTTTTAAGATTTACCGTATTGTAGTTTTTGGTCCAATAACCTTGAATGGGAGTGCTAGGGGTACTTCTATGATCACATCAAAATCACTATCTTTAAAACATGAAGAAGGCTCAATACAACATTAAACTTTGCTCCAAGTATCACCAGGGGCTCTACACATGAACTCCAGCATTGAGAACATTGTTCGTGTACACAGAGTTTACTAAAAAGAGGTTTTTTTGCTCGCTGCCATCTTGCCGGTTAAAAAGTGAAGGAGGAGAGTAAAGATGGAAAAACAACATTGACCTTGTAGTTGAAAAAGGAGCCTCATTCAAAAATAAAAAAAAAGAAAAGTTTGACTCGTGTACATTCACAAATAGACCCTAGGTGACATTTTAGTGAGAGTTACGCTTTAAATTTACATACATTTACTTTACAATGTTACTCCTCTTATATGTAATACAAGTAGCTTATATATAACTTCAAGCTAGTAAACTACATGGTGAAAATGGCAATATTTGGATGGTGCAACAAGGCAGGCCTGCTTGGTTCTTTCGGGGAACTATTGTAAAGATTTGCAAAGGATATGTTTACAATATTTACTCTCTAACTGGGACGTTTTGGGACCGACTGGTGTGGATTTGTTGTGGACAAAGTACACGCGGTGATACACCTGTAAGCAAATTAAATTTAACCATGTATCCAACAGATCACATTACTGTGTTGTGTGAACAGTTAACTTCATTTTATATGTCTTTTGCGTGGTGCAACTGTGTCTGCAGCGTAGAGCCGCCCAAGACGATTGTGATTGGTTTAAAGAAACGCAAACAGAGCCTTTTTCCCTCTCCTTTCCTATACAATACACTCATGATGTATGACTGTACTGGAGCCCGACCGATGTATCGGCGGGCCAATATTAGGCATTTCCCGATCGGTATCGGCATTTATAATGGCTGATTTAAAAAAAAAAAAAAAAAAAATCATCAAAAGAATCATTTATAATGATAAATAAATTATTCTGAAAAATGAATATTTAAAAAATAAAAACGGACTGTAAACCGTTATGAGTGTTGGTGTTGCATAGTTTGTCCACCAGAGGGCGCTCTACAGCGTCTGTTGGCAACACTGATATTTTTTTTGTTATTTTGTTTTTGTTCACTAAAGCACTATTGTGTTTTTTTTTTTTTTTTGTTGACTTTGTTTCATATCTTAAATTGTATTTTTATACATTTAATTTATCAGAACTTTAATATATTTTGATGATCCTCTGTTCTGTTGTGACAAAACAAATTTTTATCTTGTTATTTTAGTGACAGCTCATAAATAACTACAAATAACTAATGTTAGGGAAATCTTTTTATGTTTTGTAACGCGTTTCTGGATTAAAAAATATATTTATATCGGCATATCAGATTTTTAAATAACAAAATATTCGTATCAGCCTTAAAAATCCTTCATCGGTCGGGCTCTAGACTTGTTGTCGCTCTAAATTCAGCCCTGATCTGGTCCCTCCCTGTTCTTCCTCCTCTCTGTAGTTTCCAGGAGCCACAGGAAGAGGATGACGATGAAGACAATGATGATGATGAGGAGGAGGAGGAGGAGAAGGCCCCCAACCCACCAATGATGGTTCCCATGGCTGACATGCTTAACCATGTGTCCAAACACAATGCTAATCTGGAGTTTACACCGGTGAGGCTTGACAGTTTATTCCATTATTTTTTTCTCACTTTTTATAATTGCTGTTTGAACTAATTTGTTGTTGTTCTCATCTCCCTACACGCTGCCTTTCTCAGGACAGTTTGAAAATGGTTTGCGTGCGCCCCATTTCTAAAGGCGAGGAGGTGTTTAACACCTACGGGCAGATGGCCAACTGGCAGCTGCTGCATATGTACGGCTTCGCGGAGCCGTATCCCAGCAACGGCAATGACACCGCTGACATCCCCATCACCAACATCTACAAAGTGGCCACACAAGGTGACAAAATTTACAGACAATTTTTTCAAAAATGATACTGTGACTTCGATACCGTTTTTTTGTTTTTTTTTTACCAATTTCAGAATGTCAACATCAAGGCATACATCCTTTATTTCTTATTAAGCTCCTACTATATATATGCCCTGTGTCTGTCACGTAGAGTTTTCCCTGCATGTCTCTACAACCGAGGGGGTAAGCAAGCATCTGGAAAGCGTACCTCCTATGGGGAGAGTCTAAGGCTAACAAGCCATCACCTGCCGTTAGCGTTCCATTGACTGCCATTCATTTTAGTGTCACTTTGACAGCAAATAACTTTACATCTGAAGCGTTTAAAGACTCTGTTTGTCCATTGTTTATTTCTAAAGAAACACAACAATGTATAAAAGGCTCCATTACCTTGTATCTCACATTATAAGTAGCAGACGTTTTTGTAAAAATAGCTAGAACGATTGTGTCATAACCACGCAACTTACTGTCGCACAGTG
This sequence comes from Etheostoma perlongum, assembly GCA_026937815.1. Taxonomy (NCBI): domain Eukaryota; kingdom Metazoa; phylum Chordata; class Actinopteri; order Perciformes; family Percidae; genus Etheostoma; species Etheostoma perlongum. The sequence continues at coordinate 10,886,582 of CM049378.1, read as the reverse complement.
GATACATTACCGTATAGGCAGTAGATGCTTGCAGGCAATTGGGGCGACATGGAGGCATACAGTCAAGATTAAGTACCAATGTTAACTACCATTTTAGTTAGCAACTAACTAACCCAAATACAACTCTTATAAGTACTTTGTGCTTACTCTTCACCCTCCCCCTCTTCTCCCCATCTTCCTCTTCTCTTGGCAGGTACTGGGTCCGATCTGGGCCGCCAGCTGCTGGAGCAGCAGTGGGAGATGCTGTGCCAGATGATGCAGGAGAAAGGAGCCATTGTCTTTGGCAAACAGGGCTGCCTTACAGACACAGAGCTACATACTGTGCTTAAGGTGAGGGGGTCCATGCAACATTGTTTAAATGACTTCTTTAACTCACACAAGCAAAAGAGGGCACATCACACCCGTTTTAGCATCACTTCACTGGTTAATAGTTCATTTTAGAATTCTGGTTCTTACTTATAGAGCATTATGTTGGATTTTTCCTTCTTTTTTTTTTAAAATTAGGCATAAAGATCAATCTCTAAAAGATGTTTTTTTTTTTTTATCCTGCTGTTTTAGTCAACTTTAGCATGGGTGTGTAAATTTATGCAAGCCACTGTACAAGTCCAAGTCGAGTCTCAAGCATAGCATGCATACAACTTGTCATTTATTTTTTTGTCAAGTCAAAGTCTCAAGTCCACATCTCTGGGAGATGAAGATTTGAAAAACGACTGTTATTGGAAACACAACTCTTTGCTTTGTGCATCTTCAGGTGCTGTGCATGTCAAAGGAGGAGTTTTCCGAGTTCAAAGATAATGAAGGATGGGAGGAAGATGAGGAAGACGAGATTTCCCTCGCTTTCTCCAACGAGGGTCTCCCTGGATTAAAGGCTTCGTGGAAACGGCTGATTCATGAAGCAGCCCGTCTAACCATGAGGTCTTACGGGGACTGGCCGGAGGGTGTGGACAGCCACCAGGCGCTAATGGAGGACAAAGCAGCACTTGGAGGACTGAGCAGCAGGCAGCAGAATGCCCTGCAGGTCCGTTGTGGACAGCAGAGCATCCTGCACAGACTGATGGAGCTCACCAAGTCATGACTTGAGCAGACCACAGGACCAGCTTGTTTTTTATATTGGGGGGAATAAACTGTCTTTCAAAATACATTGTCAATAAAGGTTTCCCTGAAGGGATCTCCGATTTTTAGTCCTTGTGTTGCACTTCTGTTATCAGCGTTGATTTGCAAGATGTTTTTCTATTATCTGTACATAAAACAGGGATAACTATGACCTTTTTGATTAAATGTGTATTTAAAATGTCAATTTGAGCTTACTATTGCTATACTAAGAATTTGAGGACAAATTCTAATTTTGCATATAGTATATAGTAGTAGAAATTAGAGTTAGTTAGATTAACCAGTTAGGTTACACCTTTAAAACGGTTGGTCTATTATTGGCCATTTATAGTTTAATATGCAACATTTTCTAGTTCTCTAGTCCCGTGTTGTCATGGCAGCCTACACAGTCTTCTGGATGTACACAACAAATAAAACAGTTTCAAAAGTAGGTATACATCATCTACATGTAAAACCTTAGAACTTAAAAGAATATGGAAACAAGCATTAGTTCATAAGTAACAATGACATTCTGAATTTGTTGTTCACATGGTGAATGAAAATGACTATTCCACTAATAATCCTGTTAACATGCAGCCGTGTAAAATACGATTATTTCAAAGTTTTCCACCATTAGCGCACTTGGAGCGTGTGAACGCAGAGTCTCTTTCAGCTCTAAAGGCTTCTTGAAAAGGTCAGCGCTGTGATGTTCGTGCATATTAAACCTGTTGATGTCCAAGCTTGTCATGTTTAAAAATAGCTGGGTGTCTCTTTTGGAACTGAAAGGTGGGCTTATATTTTGGGCATGCTCCTCTATCCCAGCCATGCAAACTGTTGCTTAGTTTTGTTTACAACCTCAGCCATCCACAGAGCTGACCGTTACATGTAAACGGGCAAAATATGGTAAAAACAGAAGCATATTCCAAATGTGCTGTATAAATGTCCAAAGAATGCCTCTAAAGCCTACATAAAATCAGCATTTCCCACATCTTAATCCAAAAATACTATATTCGAAAAGAGGCCCAATTCAGAATTATTCCATTCCAAACAGAATATGCAGTTTACATGCCGCCATTACACGCATAAAACACATTTTGGAATACCTTCAGAACAACGTGCATGTAAACATACTCAATTATGATGTATACAAGGGCTGCACAATATCGTTTTTTTAATAGTCATCAACTGGCGCAATAAACATCATGAAAAGCTACTGAGATTGTCTTTTAGTTGAAAAAAAAAAACATCAGTAGGAAACGGCACTTTAAAAGGTAACTTTTAGTGGAGCCTTTCATAGAAAGTGGGATAAGATTTTGTTTGTTTTAAATTCAACAAGCATTTGTTGTATTGTAGAATACTGAAAGCAGCAGAAATGCAGAACTGAGTACATTAACATTGGTTCATGTATCGCGAGTAATATGGTTATTGCAATATTCAATGTTATCATTGATCGCATATTGTGTTCATATGGTGCAACCTTAATGTATGTATGTATGAATGAATTAGGTTTATGAAAATAGATGCCTACTTTTGAAACACCAACAATGACTCTTGTAGTCCTAAATGAACACAGATGCCTTGCAGTTTGAATGCTTTATTTCCTGTATGTATGCATACTGCAGTTAAGTAGCAAGAACTAAAGGCAAACTAGAAAGGACTACAAAATACAACACATGGACCAATACATTTACAAAACATTCAAAATGTTACAAAATGGGCTGTATTGGTCCTTCTATTGTTCTTCAATTTGGATCTTTGTACAAATTGTTAAGATACGATGTCACCATCACTTTGCACAATTTACAAATGCCAGGGAGAGACTTCCAGAGCCAGTTTCAAATGGACAAACCATCAGTAAACTATCTCCACCGACACACCAGGAGTAGGAACCCCCCCCCCCCACCCACCCGGGAGACTAAACTTCATCTTCCTGTTCCACTCAGGGATAAAAAGGAATCAAATGAAAATAGCAGGCAGCTTTTTTTATCTTCAATCATCTACCATTCAGCCTCTGAAAGCAACAAAAAAAAGTCAGGAAAAAGGGATTTGTGTGGGAGGGAAGAAAACCAAGAACTTTGGTAGTGAGTGGAAACATGTTTGGATGTCTTTACATGTCAAGATACATTTTATTTGACATGTGCATTGCTCTCCACACATCTACTCTCCCGTTCTCCCTTTTTCCAATATTTACATCAAAGCATCAAAAAAAGTATATCAAGCATGTCCAAAATCCATTCTGTCCATCTCAATTCAGCCCAAATGGGATAAACAAAAAAAAAAAATCTAACTCTTTAGATTCGTGAGCAGTAGTCATTCCATCCACATTTCAAATGACTGTGGTTGCCAGTTTATCCAGTGCCAACAGTAAAGACAGAGGTGTGTGGTGGGGGGGTGGGTCAAGGCAGCGGCATCTCTCCCGAGGGCTCCGAGCTGGCTGGTACACAGGCTAGCTGGCACCAGTGCCCTCCATCACCTGCTGGGCCTGCTTCTGTCCCATGCAGCACTGGGCTACTGACTGGAACAGCCTGAGGAGAGGGGGACAACGTTAACGCTTGTTAAAAAGCAGCAGAGCTGGTCCAAGATAAGGCTGACATTACTTTATACCTTTTAACATCATCATGCTCCCTAAAACAACAACAATGCATTTGCTATCAGGTGTTGCCTGTGCAAGTTATTGTAAACAAATAAGTCCAACAGAGAACCTACTTTTCAATCTCAGGGGCACAGTGCACAAAGTCGTGGCTCCAGAACTTGAAGGCAGGGTTCTTGATCAGCTCAATGAAGGTGATGAGGAGACCCCATGGGTGAGGCCTGTTCACTATCAGCCTCTCCAACAGAACCCTGGAAGAGTGGGAGAGAGCTTTAACTAACAGCACTCGGTGATGGTTCGAAGTATTGCTTCTGCTGAAGTTCAGACTCACCTGGTGATCTGCTCCTGGATGGCCTCGGTGTTGGCCTCAGCAAACAGATAGAGCATGGTGCAGCTGAAGTAGTGAGTGTGGCTGTTGGGGTAGCGCAGCTGATTGGCAATGGCGTTTAAGAACAGGTAACGCCCTAAAAAAAAAAAAAAAAGGCAATGGCAGAAGCCTGATCAGAGTGCTCTGCTCTTTTTAAGCACAGAAGTTGAACTTCTAAATGCTGATCGCACCAAAAACATACAACTTAAAATTTCCCAAAAGCTTTTCTAATTTGGCTTTGCAACCCACAGACGTCGGGGGGAAACCCAAGTAATGTCAACCCGTTTAGAAGTGTTTTAGTACCAACTGACTAAGACTTTACCCACAGCAGAAAGCTTGGACTATCCCAGCACTTATCTGCTATTTGACAGAAAACTAATATGGTTTGGATGCTGCCACCTTACCCTCAGTGTCCAGGTCCACGGCCAGGTTCTGGAAGATGTCCATGTGTGCAGAGTGGGTGATCGTGCTCATGGAGGGGGTGCTGCCTTTGTTGTGGATGTGTGCGATCGCCTGTGTGCCTACATACAACACCAAAGCATTGATAAGCTGGATGTTGTAGCGGTTTCCTGGCTCGTTGGACACCTGGGAGGGGGGGAAAATAAATGACAAATTGTATCGTCATTTGTTGAAGTCTAATACTAATAACTTAAAATAGGTCACCACTGCTCCTACCTGCAGGTTGCTGCGCAGCTCAGACAAGAAAGTGACTGGTGAGCGAGTCTTCAGATACGAGTCCAGGTCCTTCTTGAACTGGGAAGGCATAACGCCTGTGAAGTTGGTGAGGATACGGGGAGCAATGTTGATCTCACTCAGCATGTCCACCTGCAGCAGGAGTGAATAAAACACAGATTTATGAGATCATTTGTCAGTCCAAACAAGGCAGAAGTAACCCTATTTCTGTAGACTTCAAGTCAAATGGCGAAGTATCCATAATAAATCACACTTTTAAACAACTGTGAATATATGATTAACAGCAGATCTTGAAGTATGTGTATACGTGTGTATAAGTGTGTATGCGTGTGTATGCGTGTGTGTGTGTGTGTGTGTCTACCTTGAGATTGGGTGTGAAAGGGTCAGGGAGCCTCATGTTGCGTGGAAAGGCACTGAGGATGAGGTTGCGAAGCTGGATGCAGTTGGGTGGGATAACATCACAGAAGCCGTAATGGTAGTCACACAGGAACTCTGGGAAGTCATGCAGCAGGACCAGGAGCACTCGCAGTGTGCCCTTAAACAAACGACAGGCGGAGCAAAGAGATTAGTTTTTGGTTTTATAATTGTTTCACTATTGTCAAACGGGTTATATTACACTGAGGAATAATAAGAGCACCTTGTAGAGGATTTGCATAGGTTTGTTGAGCTCTACATTCCTCAGGAATGGGGCCAAGTACTTGAAGAGATCAATCAGCAGCTGTGCATACATGGGCCAACCCTGGAAGAGAAGAGTCTATTAGACCAAAGAATATGGGCAGCACCAATTACGTATTCACAGCTAAAAGTAAGGTGCAAATGTGATAGTCTTGTCTTATTCTTGCATACCTTCTGCTGCGGTGTGTGTGCTAGCATCCTGGCGATGAAGATACGATGGGAGATCAGTTCCAGCCAGGCGTACACAAAGCCGGGTGCTTTGGTGGGTCTCAGGATGTGGAAGGTGTTGCTGCACAGGGAGAAAAGGAAACATTGAGTACAACCCAAAAGGGCAGCAATTATATAGACATTTAAAACCTCTTCCTTTTAAGCACAATATCAGCAATAGCCGAGCCGTCTCTATTCTACACACCGAGCACCGGTCCCTGGCAGGACTACACCTTGCAGATATGATTGATCCAGGTGGATGTCTTACCAGAAGGCGGTGAGTGTCTGAAAGTTGATGGTCTCCAAAACATGTTCGGGAGCGTTGAGCTCCAACAGCAGCATGATGAAAATGCGGTGGTACGGCAGCTGTTGGAATTCTGTCTGACGGACATCATGGTCCTGAATCAGCACCCCAACTACGATACCCAGAACCTATAGGAACGATGCAGAGCACGATCAGGAAAAAAGCCAGCTGGCTTGCAGAAATATTTACAGAGGAGACAAGTATTTATATTGTCTGTGGTTGAGATTTTCTAATCAAAAAAGGTAAATTACAATCAGGTTGCCAAGTGAGCAATGAAGGATTGTGAGATGCTACCATTTCCTTTGCTTGTGTACCTTATTGAGGAGGTTGATTTTTGTCACTGTGTTGGTGGCCTCTCCAGAGTGTTTGACAAGCAGGGCTATGAGCCTAACAAAGGCATCCAGGTTGTGGTAACACTTGGCTCTGATGATGGCTGCACTGGCTGCTGGGTTGTGCTGCTGCTCAGCCTGTGCCCGATAGCTTATCTCCACACACATTTCTGTGCACAGCCGGAAGAACCTGGTGATCAGGTCATCGGTCTTCAGGATGCCCTGCTGGTGCATCTGGAGGGAAAAGGAGTCATTAGATGAAATTGAGGAACAACAATCAGTGCGACTTTGGGTCACTTGCACATATTACCTAACTGATAAAAGAGTGTTACCTGGCCGACAAATGCAGAAAAAGCTTTGGTGCTATCCCTGCCAGCAGCAGCTGAGTGGTACAGGTTGACCCATTCCCTCAGGAGGTACTCTGCTTTCTCCCTCAGGCCTGGAGGATCATCATATTCTGAAGCCTGTGAAATTCCAGAGTGCATCATGAAGTTGGGTCCTCCGTGGGCCCGGTCAATCATGGCCTCATAGTTGGAGCGAACAACATCCATCAGCTGGGGAAGGCTGGGGGGGGGAAGACGACAAGATGTCAGTTTAAACCCCTTTCACATTAGAATCATTTGATTTTTCCCAAATTTGGTACATATTACACATTTATTTCAAGGTAAAGTAGAAAATAAATTAATCTGAGAGGAGACTTGTAATCTATGACATATCATTAGATAAATTATGGAAATCAATTGTTTTAGTGTAAAGCAGATACATTGAATAAGCATAAACATTGATAACCAGTGGGTTGTAAAAGCACCACTATCTGACCAAGTGGTATAGTACATATGTATATATATATATTTATTTTACCAAGTTGTTGTACACCCCACTGTCTCATTTGGTGTCTTTGTTAAGCTTTGCTGTTCTTGTTCTGCTGTATGTCTATTAGTGTGTAAGTTCGTTGAGAGAAACAAAAAACAGAGTCAAATTCCTTGTATGTGTTAACATGCTTAGCCAATAAAGCCGATTTTGATAAAACAAAGAACACAACGCCATGTAATCATGACAGAATGATTCAAATATGGATGTTGCTACAAAGATGCTACACATTCTGAAATGTGGCTGCTTCCCACAAATCTTTAACCCAGCAGCACAGAAGATCTATACAATCACCCCAGTTTTAAAAAGGTGGACGCCCAAGATTAGGGTCATCTAATCCGTGTTCAAGACGTAAGTGACAACCTGAAAACATAATGCCTTCAGGAGGCAGTTTTAACTTTGTGGGTGTTTACCCCTCAGGTGCATTGGCTCTGGAGTGTGCACAGGTCCTCATTAAAGTTTCAATTGTGTGGAAGAGGTCAGCCTCTGTGACGTGGCTGACACTGCGTTCATCCACCAGCAGGAGCTTCACCAATTGCATGGCAAATGCAACGGCCATGTAGTGCAGTCCGTTTTCCATTGACTAGAAGGAAGCAAAAAACAACATGAGCTTGTAATGGCAGTTGAAATTTTACTTGGCCAGACGAGATAAGTTACAGACTCACAGATCTATTAATCATTTTATTTATTTTGTTAAAACACTGAACTATAGTGGATCTGATTGGGACATTTTAACACTTTCAACAGAAGGAAAACACTTGACTACACTTCAAAGTGAAAACTAAATGACTCGATTCTTAATGTGTACCTGTGCCAGGTGCAGGTCATACTGCTGCATATTCACGAGATGGTTCCTGATCAGAAGCTCCACTGCCTCTACATTATATTTGTACTCATCACGGCATTCAATCAGACACCTGTACACAAAGGAATATTACAAAATATTAGTGGTGCGAAAAATAATTCCTAGATGCATCACGATTCAATGCTTGATTCTGAAAAGTTAACAATCGATTTAAAAAGAAAAAAACAAAAACTGTACTCTTCTCCAGACAAGTACAAATCAGGATGGGATAATGGACAACAACTTAAGAGTTTAGGCAAGGCAAAAAATGGCTGAAAAGAACACAATCTAATAAGACATACATAATAATTAAGCAAAACACATAAAAGGCTGTTCATCTACTTTATCACATTACATCTGACCGTTTCATGTTCTAAGATGCAAATTCTCCTTTAAACATGACTGAGCCTCTGACCTGGAAGATTACTGTGAGAGAAGGTGACTTCCACAAACATCTTTAAGGCTTAAGAATGTAATGACTACAAAATAAAAACTTCAGTAGACAAAACATTTCATTAAAATTGGTGACAAATGCTGTATGTCAAAATCAAAGCTTTGTCTAGCTGCTTTGTCTAAAAAGCAAAATCTGAGTAACAAACAGATTTATATGTATATTTTTAAAATCACCCATGAAAATTTACATACAAAGATTGTTGCATCGAGATGCATCAATAATCAGTTTGTGCCAAGACATTTCCACCCCTACAAAATATCCTATACCTGTAGCAACCTTATGTCATGCACCACAAGGGGGGACATTTTAATTATTTTCAACATTCCAGATATCAAATAATTGTTCAGACTTATAATATACCCCAAGGCCAAACAACGACTTTGTAGGGTTTAAATTAGTGAGGGGAAAAGGGAGCTTAACAAAGAACCATAGGATGAATAATAGTTTGAAATAAAAATGTGCCCCAACTCACCTGGTGATCTGCTTATTGCACCACTGTGGTCCATAGGCCCGTCCATCCTGTAAGGCTTTTAGCACCAGCAGGTGGCACTCCCTGTAGCGGAGCAGCAAGTCTGCATCAGCACCACTAGTAGCATCCAGAAGACCTTCCACAGCCTGGGAAATAGAGGAACAAACTTATTAAAAAAACAAAGCATAAATTACATTAAATTAATCCATCACCTTGCCTCCCTTACACCATTTCTAAAGACTGCAACTGTAAAAGTAAGTGTCCTACCTTCTGCAGAAGGCCAAGTGCGGCGATGCCGTCCCTGGAGTTCCTAGCCAAGACCACGGCTTCCAGCAGGCTGCGCAGAGCCTGGGTCAGCGGGTTCATGGCCAGGGCTGGAGGGATGGCATGAAGATGTTGCTCCAAGTCTGCCATGCACTTATCATAGATCTGAGCCACATCATCTGTGGCCCATGCCTGTTGCTGTTAACAGAGATACAGAGAGATGGAATTTAGTTCTGTGGGTTTAAAACTGCAACACCTATCTGTGACAACTTTTATTTATTTTTATTAACACAAGAGGCACTTAGCTAACCACTGGCTGTTTTAGTTTCTTATACACTGTAATAAGACTTACAAAAAATGATACACGGTAATATTTAATAAATAAAAATTCAATTTTTTTTTAGCTCTTACATTTGTTTTGCGTAAATACCAGCAAAAAAAAAAAAAACTACCTTCATGGGCTGAGCCAAGAAGCCAGTGGGTTGAGAGAGATCATTGCTGGGTAAGAAACCTGGAACGTTCCTGGCAAACTCCTCATATACAGCCAGTTGCTTCGGGTCCACTCCTCCCACCTACAACACAAAAGTGTTTTTTTTTTTAGTCTGTGTGTACAGGCTGAATACACTAAATCAGGATCCTATCGGATATGTTGGGCAGATCCAGTAACTGAGGTAACAGTAAATTATGATTGGATATTTATTGCATGACTGAATGTTACCGTGATCTTACCTTGAGTCTGATCTGTTCAGGCATACGTTCAGCCTGGTACGTCAGAACAACAGGGTCACAATAACGACGTCCCTCTTGCCGTGCATGCTTCCTCAGCTCAAACTCCTAAAAGTTAAGTTAAAACAGCCAATTAAGAAATCTGACACTAATCCATTTCACACGTCATGACACTAGCAACAGTTTATGTATCGGAAATACATTTATATTAGCGTCTGTTGATCTAGTCTTCCTTAAGTCTCACCGTGGCTAGTCTCTTGTCCATTTCAGGGCCAGCCTTCTCTACGGCTGTTTTCTGAATGAAGCAGCAGGCCAATTCACAGTTGTCTTGAGCAATCCTGGCTGCAGCCTCTTCCATCATCTCCCTCTGTTGGGGGGTTGGGGCCTGAGGGAATAAACGCCTTGAGTTAAACAAGCAGGAATGGTACATGGCAAAGGGCAAGAAAGCTCTCGCTACACTTTTTTTTTTTTTTTTAATATATTATGAAACACTAACAAGTAAGCACATATACCCTTGTGTTGTCATTCAGCTTACCCTTAGTGCAGCAGCAAAGCTGTTCTTAAGGTTGGTGGCGATGCTCATGAGCAGGGGCTCCCGGCAGGTGATCATGGCCATGCCAGCAGTCAGGTTTCTCATCATGTGGTGGGCAGCCACACGCATGCGGGACTCCTCTGAATCTAGGGCAAAGTCCTTCCGGATGATCTGTTCACAGGTTGTCATGGCTATTTTGATAGAGCGGTCAACCACAGGGTGTACCAGCTCCTGAACAGCTCGCTCTACTGACTGCCGTACACACTGCTTCAACTGAGGATGGGCCTGTAGCAGAGGGATCTAAAGAGAAGATAGGTGAGGCAGGTCAGAAAGGAAAAGCAAAAAAGAAGGCATTTGTGTTTTTGTTTTGTTTATGTGGACTTATGCATCAGTGTTTTGCAGGTACCTAACACTTACGTTGACAGTTATATTAATGTGTGGAGCCAGACCTGCCAAGGCATACACATTGATGTCGTGGTAACTGAACTGTGGGGTAGGGGGCCCTGTGGTTGTGCAAGTGGTGGTGGTGGCAGCTGGGGTTGACGGAGGGGCTGCGAATGGAACAAAGTCTGTTGGTCACAAAACAGTAATTTGATTAAAATCACACAAAAGCGTTTGAAAACAAAAAAAGGAAGCAAGAACATGTGCAACAAAAACTAGTAATATTAAGCTTTGAGTGTGACATTTTAAACAAATCCTAAAAAATTTCACAGAGAGAAAAACACATGATGATAAAATTAGACAAGGTGAAATGGTTAAAATTAGTATTGTAATAATCACAGCATTTTTATTTATTTATTTATTTATTTATTTTTATATATATATATATATATATATATATATATATATATATATATATATATATATATATATATATATATATATATATATATATATATATATATATATATATATATATATACACACACACACAAAATAAAAACAATTAACTTAAGTTTATCCTATTGAGAAATGTGTTTAAATAGGTATGTCCGACTTGGCCAGTACGGGCCACAATGCGTTTCTTTAATCATTTGGGAGGGCGAGTTATTACTGGGGTTAATGAGAAAATGTCCACCCTCTGGATTGATGCTGACATATGATATGCTAAAACCTATATAGACAAACAAATCCAACTTTAAAAAAAAATAAAAACTGGTAGCTCAAATCTTTCCAAATTATTTACGTAGGTAGCAGTGCAAAGTTAAAAGCAAATAGGGAGCGCCCACCTGTGGTAGACACTGGTAGCATCTCCTCTGGAGGCTTTGTCTCTTTCTTTGGTGCAGACAGCTGCTCCTCCAGGCTCTTCAGCTTATCTTTGTCCTTCAGCAAGTTTCCTGGCTTTAGATCGTTGATGTCCAAAGACAAGTTCTTACACAGAACTTCAATCTCAAACTTTAAGTTCAGCTGCAGTAAACAAGAGAACAATGTAAGAAATTATCGAATTATTGATAAATACTGTTTATCTGTATTATAGCTGGAAGTGGCAACAAACCAGTTATGGACAATTAGTTGATGGGCCTATCTTACTGTATTATATCTGGGTTGATGTAATACAGAATGTATTGGTTAACAATATTGGATCGAGTTGGTTTCGGTTAACAAATGTAGTTAAATACATACTGTTTTGTAGGGCTGGGACGGTAGGGATTTTTTTTTCTACAGCGGTAGAACGGTAGATACTCCGCTAGCTGCTTAATGTTAATGTCAGCTGTGAACGGAGAAAAGGTCTTTGCTATCCCTACCGCTTTCGTTATGTCATGGAACATTGCCCTCCCCAACTCGCGAAAGGTTGGATTTGCTCCATCTTTTGAGTTTTGTTTAGAAAACCTTAACTCCATGTAAAAACACAATGTCTTCAGACACAATTGATGTCATTAAAATCAACATGGCTGTGCACACATGCAGGCCAATGTTTTTTTGAGGTGATGACGGTGACGACCTCAGACTCGTACCGCGGTATTCCGGTAACGGCCCCAGCCCTATTGTTTTGTAGCATGATAACTTCACATCTGCTATCAAACCAAATTTTAAAATCTATAATTTTGATGATTGTATTTCCAAGAGCTGCCCGCAGTTAAGTGGCTATATAGAAGAAGAATCTCTTACCTTGAGGTCATGTTCTTGATGCAGCTCAGCGAGAACATTCATAATGGCCATGGTCCAGGGGTTCTGGGGCCGGAAGACCTACAACATCAGAGACACAATTAAAATCACTATAAATAATTCACAGAACCTTTAACAATGGAATCAGATAAGAACAAGCCAATTTTATTAAGTTTTTAGAGTGTGTAAAAATACGACAGCATGACACACTGGCAGCTGTATGAGGTAATGTCAATGGCAGGGAGACACCTATCAGTCTACACCTATTTTACTAACCATGCTTCGAAGACTGGACTCCAAAACTTTGGCCACAAAGGGAACCACATACAGTAGCTCCTGCTGGCCTTTCACATAGGCTTCCAGTAGCAGAGACTTGACTTCCAGATCCTGGGGGAAAAAAAAGAAAGTGAAATACATGTCAGCCAACTCCAAAGTTGGCAGGAGACCCACCATGTAACAAAACGACGCAAACAAATAATATATATATATTTTTTTTAAATTCTTACTGTGTAAAGAATAGGCTTGTTTTTGGCCAGTGTAATCATGCCCAACCAGTGGCCCAAGTTCTTCAGTAGAGAGCGATCAGAGAAATTGGCAGCTGCCTTGTCAGATGTCAACAGAACCTGAAAGAAATGGAGGTGTATCAATATTTTGCTAATAAGTTCTCAAGCAGGGCTGCAACTGTGATCAATAAGAACTGCGATATTTTACACTAAGCAGGCAAAGCACTAGAATACACAACGAGAATATGCTGTTTATAGGCAGCAAATAAGAAAAAAAGAGAACTTGTGCGTTTGAAGGTATTAAAGACCTCAAGTTACCATCTTATCCCCCACTGTTTTACCTTGATATTTCTGTACGTCTCATTGAGGACCATCTTCACAAATTCAGGGTTCTTAAGAGTGTCCAGAAAGTTGGAGTAAAGGCCGTGGAAGTTGGGCTCAATGCTGACACGCTTCATCACCAGGTACTGAGACACCCACGGCATAAACTCTTCCTTCACAGTTTCTTTCAACTCTTCAACCTGAAGAAAGAAAAAAAAATTGTTTAACAACCTTATTTGACTATTACGGTTGAGATAGTTATGTTCGGTCTGTTTTCACTTTACCTTCTGTGTCATGTTGGACTGAGAAAGGTTGTTGAAGATAAACGCAATCTTCTCCTGGACAGTCTCTGGAGGCTCTACGATCCTTTCTGTTTGGTCAGTGGCCACCAGCAGTGTGTCAATGTTGGTTGTGTTTATGGAGGGCTGCAGGTGGGAATAAGAACATTTACCTTTAGCCGCTTTCCGAATGGAGGGATTTTTGCAGTTCCTAGAACATAACCTTCCTAAAACCCTTTTTTTCCTCATGTTCCGGCTGGACCAATTTGGGGATTTTTAAGTAACTCTCAGCTCCTACTTCAGGGCAGGGTCTTTTAGCAAACTAGGTCAACGAGAGTCAGGTTTCGGTACAGACAACCAACGAGACAATTGTAAAAATTTTCGGCATCTTATTTCATCATTAAATTTACTTTTGAGAACATTTTAGGCGAGAAATCAAGTGTTTTTGAATATAGGCAGTATTGCGAAAATCTTTGCCAAATTGACAATGTGCTTCAAAGTTTTCCGAGTTCAGAAGCTCCATAAAGTGACGGCCAGCTAGCTCGTCATGATCGGAGAACGTGCTGTAAGCTGGAGGTCTCTCAGATTGCTCGCATAAATAAGAGGAATCGTTTTGTTAAAGATGACAACACATACCCATCAGAATATCAACAGGAACTTGCGGCTAACTGTCTTTTCGACCAACCCACCCACACACACGGGTGTGTTTTTGCTTAAAATTATGACATAGGCACACATTAGATTTAGTTCAACATTTTATTCTGGTGTATTTGTGTATTTTTACTTTTTATTTTAACACTAAAGATTGTTGCTGTTCTTGCGTCACTCCCTTACCCCTCCTACCATGTCCTATGGCCACTTGGCCAGTGCGAATGCAAATGGTAAATCCAGTTTTGGGGGTGAGTAGTTAGAACTGTTTAGAAGTGGACTATTCCTATAAACTACGTTCCTGTAACTACCTGGTCAGAAAGCGGCTTTTGAAACAGGTGCAAGTCTGTATACTGGATCTAGTTTTGCATGTCATGAAGAAAAACAAACCAACTGAAAGCATTGACAAGTCACATATTGGGGTGTATAGACAAACATGAAAGCCAAACTTACAGGGACATCCTTCTTGAAGATGCTGGGTGTTGGCCTGGTGATGGTAGGGGTCTTGGCTACTGTGGTTGTAGTCGTGGCGGTGGTGACTAGAGTGCTGGGCTGACCCGGCTGTGGGGCTTTGGGGACACCAGGTTGCTGTGACTGGGCCTGTGCTTGGACTTGTGCCAGTGCCAGACTGCCAGGGGTGGTGATGGAGCCTTGCATCTTCACCGGAGGGTCCCGTGACTGTTGGCCATACTCGATATACTGCACACACAGGATATTGAAAGGAGCAGAGCGAGAGATTTAATTTATCTGTATTTGTGAATCATTATCTGTAGTCATAGCTGGGTTAAAATAAGACAAGAAATGGTGGGTAAAGATAAATTAAGGAAACCTGGTTACCTCTTGTAAATGGTGGGGGAATTGCAAGAAGTGGGCAATTGAAGCCAAGTGTTGACAATATTGAGGATAGTCCTTTAGTCTACAAATATGAAATATATGTTAGTCTGAGACAAGATGACAGTTACTTTCATAATTATTTTACCAAAAAAAAAAAAACATTTCAATACCTGTTTTTAAACCTATCTAGGGCAGCAATTCCAAAGTAATACATTTTGGATCCATAGGGTTTTCTTAAGGCTTCAAGAACATATCGGAGGGCCAAGCCCAGGGCCATGTAGGTGACAAGACCCTTCTCAATAATGCCACCAAAAAGGCAGGCAGTGATGTGCAGCTCCTTGTCTGGGTATTGGGGGAAGAATCGGTATTCCTCAAACAAGTTGCGAAGCATGCAATTGAACACCTCTCGCTCCCGCTTGATGGTTGAATCCTTGAATCTCTGCAGCATTTCCAGTACCTAAGATGGGGACAATGATATAGTCGGAGATGAGTTACTTTGAAGAGCAACATTACTAAGAATATGATAGAACTAATCAACAGCAGCCACTAATTGCCCTTAAGCATGTGGGAGTTGGATTTAGGTTAGTGATTTTTGCAGAGACAAATGAATAACAGCACTATGTACCTCATCCACAGACATAGTTGGATGAGGTGGATGGTTGTAGATGCGCTGAAAATAACTGTTTGCTTCGTCGTCTATCTCCTTACTAAAGTGCTGGTTTGCCTCGGGCCAGACCTGAGAAAGGTCAGCTAAGAGAAAAAGAGAAGACAGACATTTTTAACCAAGACTCATTTACTTGAATGTTGTAATCAAACAGTGATGAAGCAAGAGCAGGTTATTAGCTCATTAGTGAACATCATAGTGCAACCAAGTGATACATCATGAATCCAAGAGTACTGTAACTTATCAAGTCAGGTTAGACCTCTTGATCATTAAAAAGTAGAAAAATTACATTAAAAAAGGTGTAATTTGTCTAAGCAGAATGAATGACTGATCTTTATTTCCTCTAGAACAGACTAATTGTGTATTCATGTTGTACAGCATGACATGAAAAAGGTTAAGTCATACGTTTAAATGTTTTACAAGAGGTTAAAGTTCCTTTAAAAAAAATGTTAAAAAAGGACTTAGTAAATTTCCTATGAAACTTGACTGTATTTGGGAGGCACACTAAAATGCATTTGTTTGTTTGTATGTATATATATATATATGTATATATATATATATATATATATATATATATATATATATATATATATATATATATATATATATATATTTTTTTTTTTTTTTTTTTTTTTTTTTTTTTAAATCAACACAAGAAGAAATACATGGATGAGTGGATGAGCAGCAAAGAGTGGTCTCTCAGTCACACTAAACAGGCCTTCATCTTACTCTGCTGAAAAGTAGGTGGGTTCAGGCCTGGTGTGCTCATCTTCCTGGTGCCAAAAGGGTCTGTGTTTACCGGTGGCATCCCCAGACTAGAACCAATACCAGAGCCAATGCCTGTGCCCAAAGGACCTGAAAGAAACAGAACACTTTAATCATTTCAATCCATACCTACATCCCCATCTGAAAAAACAATCATTTGTCCCCTGAACTTAGTTTAGTTTTATAGGTACAAGGATTGAGTGACCAAACAGGGTGTTCTCCAATTTATTAACTTTTACATGATGTTTTTCCAGTTACTTTTCTTAACTTTCCAACATGATACAAACTAAGTTCATAAGCAAGTTTTGCCATAGTTTGATTAGGCTTACTGTATACACAATATTTACACAAGTATTTAGCAACAACGGAACAAAAAAAAAAAAAAAAAGTTCTAGTCTTGTTTCTCACAGAGCTCAAATGATATGCTATGATGCAATATAACTTGCTGATTTAATATGGAAATGTGTCTTGATTGTTTGTTGTGAAATGAAAAAATTAAATAGCATAGTACCAGAGTCCATACCAGGGAGCTGCGAAGACAGGCTGCCAATGCCCCCAAATGGTGTGCTGGGGTTGGTGTTGGAGAGTGGTGGGAAGGCCTTTGCTGGGGACTGGGGATTACTGAAAGCCGAACTCAGCGAGGTTGGGAAACCTTGCATGCTTTGAGTGTGAGAGGTGGCTGTGCCCCCCAGGTTTAAGGAACCGATGCCAGACAGAGTGTCCATCTAGAGAGGAGCAAGAGAGACCGAGACCAAGAAAGAAAATAACTAAGAGCAATTTTTAAAAGTTAAGTTTTTAGCAAGTTAGGAAAACAGATCCATTTTGTTGACACCAATTTCCACCATGAGAAGGCATTACAAAGTTTGTCTACAAATGCATGATGTGTCTTTCATATGAAGATACCTGTACAGGAGAGATGGCATCCAGGCTGCTGGTGCTGGGAGCACGTCCCTTTGGCATCACCCCTGGTGGTGGTTGTCGGGCTTTATTCATTACATTGCTGCAGTTAGCAACCATGGTAAGGATCGTCTCAGACAGCTCTTGGGACACGCTCCTGAGGACAAAAGAGAACAAATCTTTAAATTATACATAAAAAAATAAATTAAAAGAAAATACACTGTATGGAAGGGTGAGAATGATTGGTGTCCATAAATAACTGTGATAAACTTCACATTCTTTAAATGACAGCCTTAATGTGGTCAAAACACTATCAAATGTGACAAAAGCTGAGCCTCACTTTAAGCAAGACAATAAATCTAAAGGGCAACTATTACTTAGGGTTGAGAATCGTTTGGGTTTTTTCCAGTAACGGTGCTAAAGCAGTACTTTTAAAACGCTGCCGGTACCTCAACTGATATTTACAAAAAAAGAAGCTTAAAACAAAAGCAATATTGCTAAGGCCATATGGTCAAAATTAAAATAATTTAATAACTTATTTCACCAGTAAATTCTTGTTAAACGGGAAAAACAACCACCAGACAGGAAAACAAGATTATACAATAGCTTTGAATGCACCACGAGGCTACCAATTTCAGTATACACTGTTTGTGTTGTTTTTCTATCAACGGCAGCTGGCGACTGTTAGGTCCCGGTGTTGGTACAGTAACCGTAGTCTAACGTTACCTGCAGTCAAGTGTACTGTTAACTAGCGCCCCATGCACTGATGTTTCTGTTGCCTGTAACGTTCGTTTCGGAGCATCAGAGAGCAACACCGGCATTAGAGTGGCACCAAAATGAGACATCAAAATCCTCGCTACTATTTGGTCTGGTAGATACTGGTTGTTTAGGCACCTGTGCCATATTAGCATCAGGTCTCGGTACCCAACCCTACTAATAGTACAGTGATAGGGACTAAGCCAACTAGGTTATCACCCAGCACAGGATTGCAGGCAGGCCAGCATGGTGGCTAAGGTCTCTGGGGGCAGCTGGGCACTTTTGGGCTGGTCCTTGTCTGGGGCCAGACCCCCCATAATGGATGGGCAGCGCCTCTTCAGGAATGTCACACACGCCTGGATAAAAGGTTCCTGACAAAACACAAAATGATTGATAAATACAATGTTCTTAGGTGGGTATTCTCAAATACAAAATTAAAAACACCATCAACAACCTATTGAATTCTTTTTTATAAACGGTACATAAATCAATATGAAGACATACCCCATGCTCTCTGATTTTGTCAGTCAGCCATTTATCAAGTTTGAGGTATTCACGGCGAGAGGCAAGTGCAGCAAGGTCAATTACAAAGGCAAATGGAGTACCATTCAGCAACATTGAGAGAGACTGAGGGACAAAAAAAAAAAAATACACACTGGCTTACTGACCATGAAAATGATACCTACATTTATGCAAAAGTGTGTACCGTCACAAGATATATTGCACTATGTCCTCTACTTTGTCTTATTTTAATGTAATGTTGACTAAAACTAGTAAATCATAAAGAAACACAGGAAAATGATTTAATGTACCAGTGCCAAATTATTCTGCTTTAGCTTGAAGAGAAGTCACCATATCAGTGACTATTTAGTTTATTCACACAAACCTTCAAGTCCTGGGCCACATCCAGGATGCGAGACAGCTTGGCCTGGTCATACTGCTCCCCTCTCATGTACCACTCAGCCATTGAATGCATAATTAGCTGACGGATGGAGGGAGACTGTCCCTGGAAAAATAACCACCAGGTATTATAAGTACACAAGTTTTAATAATATAACCAAGACAACAACAAAAAACTTAAGTACCAAACGGCACAGAGGACAAAATAATGACCTCTTGACTTCACTGAAACCAACAAGCATCAACACCAACCTGTCCATGCCAGGCGTAATGCAGGATAATGGCTGAGTTAGGGTGGTTGCCCAGGAAGATAGGCATCAGGGTAGAGATGAGCTCATGGCGCAGTGTGTGCCAGGAGGTGGAGATCTGCAGCAGTGCCAGCACCAACATGTCTGGACAGTGCTTGATAGGAAAGCTGAACAGCTGCTTCACCTGCTCATACTGGCCCACCTCAGACAGCCTAAGCAGGCTCTCCACCAGGTCCAGACTTTTCCTGTGGAGAGTTTAGGGCAGTCAGTCAAGCACACTGTAGCATCACTACAGCATTGTTGTAAGCTCCTGAGTAAATCAACACTGAACCAAATTCAGTAGGTCAAACTACATTTCTGAACATAAAGCAGGGCTTCCCTAAGCATCCTATAGCAATCACCTAAAGATAATGTATGTTTGACAATGGTGATTTTTATTATCACAATATTAGATATATTATATTGGATGTGCTAGGGGAAAAATTGCTTGAAATGTACAGCTGAGTCACAAGCAGAAAAATAAATGTTAACCGTTTTAAAGACTAGATACTTCAGAACTAAACCCAGTAAGGAGGAATAAGCAACTGCAACACCCTTTTATATAGCAACAAGCTCCATACCAGGTGGCAATCTCCCTGTTGTCATCCTCTGGTGGGGCCTTAAGGATGTCTATGGCCACAGTGTGACAAGGGTAATCAGCAAAGGAAAACACTTCTGGGCTCATTAGGGAGTGCTGAATGAATGATAGCTGAAAACAGAAATACAGCAATTAAGACATTTAAAGAGGGAATACAAGGCTCAACCTTAACCACTCAAAACCCACTGTCTGGTAAGGCTGGACAGTTACTTCGTTACCGTGGTCACGCGATGCCTACCGCGGGTCTGAGCTTGTCACCCTAACCACCGCAAAAAAGAACATTGTCCGGTATGTGTCCATGTTGTGTCTAATGACATGGATTCATTGATTCTAGTGATATAGATTGTGTCTGATGACATTGTGTCTTACATGGATTCAAGGTTTTCTTACCAAAAATGAACAAAAGATGGGGCAAATCCGACCTTTCGCAAGTTGGAGAGCGCAATGTTCCAAGACATAACATTCCATTTGTGTTGACCAATCAGCAAGAGTACCTGTGTAATTTCTTGTATCGGAGAAATGCATTTGCCTTTTCTACTGTGTACTACAGTAGGGAAGGCAAAGACAATTCTCCGTTCTCAGCTAACGGAGACAAATTAACATTACAGCTGCCAACAGCAGTTTTAACCATCGCACATTAGCCTAGCAGCTAGCAGAGTTTCCTTCTGTTTATGGCTTTATTCCGATAAAACGGAATGGATAGATTTCAGCCTGCATGCACGTTTCATAGCCTAAAACAGAGTGGCTTATATTGGTAGAGAGAGTAACAAGTTAGCAAACTGCCGAGTCCCCCTCTCTGCTCTGTTTGCTCAGCTGCTAGATGGGCTGCAACATATGTTGTAGGTTTAAGCAAACATTTTTGGGGGTTAACTCCATTCACTTTACCGGCGGAATTAACAGATAAAGCCACCGTGTTTTGAGAAGCTAGCTTGTCATTTTACTTCACTTTTAACCCACTTTATATTAACTTTGCTATCTCTTTACTCTCCCTTTTCCTCACGGCAGCACTAATACGCTCTTCTCCGTTACCACTCGCTCTCCTTGCCCGACCACACGGGCCATGACACCACTCACTTAAGGCACCCTGCCATTCTTGCTCTAACTTCCGCTACTCTCGTAAGGCGGTTGCTGTATACCGTGCTACTGCAGGAATATCTTGCTTTTCAACGCTGTAAAAAAATAAATAAATAAATAAAGAAAAAAATCCATGCCGTCCCAGCCCTACTGTCTGGACAGAGAAATCAATTCCTACTTTGCATTAAGACTTCTTTATTAACCATACTTTCTTAGACAGCAATACATTCCATTCAATCAAGGTTGGAACTAGAATTAAACACATGAAATCACATCATCCAGATAAAACAGATATTGGTCAGTTACCTGTCCCTCAGCGTGTTTCCATGGCCTATAGATGAGATCAACAGGAAAGACCTCCATGCCCAATCCCCTCTGAATGCCATACACCACTATATGCAGGCCTTTACTGTCCCGGATTAGAAAGCCTGGGTGGTCCAATTCGTATGTCACCTCTTTGAAGTTCAGGTTGGGATTCTAGGGAACAGACAAAAATTGTCAAGTGAAACCTCAGCAGGCTTTGTAAACTGGCAACATCAAATTTCTGCAACGTTCAGTATGAGGTTTATAACAGGCTAGTGCATATTTTAATTACATTGTGCAGTGATGCAGAATTTGACAAAATGTAAATCCAGGGTGACACTATAAAATGTAAGACACAAATGCCTACAGTACTCTTTATTAATGAATCAACAGCAGACATTGCAACCTAAGAGCAGAAATTTTGTCCATATTCATAAAACTCAGGTAAATTTTATGAAGGTAAAACAACAAGGTAATTGTCTACCAATTGCCGACTTCCATGCTGCTAACACTTTAGCCTTTTCCAGGTAAGGGCGGGCACAGAGCTCCAGTGGGCCAATGAGTGATGGGATCACTCAGGACAGATGTTAATGCCAGGTAAAAATGGGGTCTATTTAAGATAAACTGATGGTTCACTTACCACTTCTTTCACGACATCGATGAGAACTTCAACGTTCCATGTGTGTGCTTGGGAGCCATCATTCTTATCCTTACTATCACTCCAGATACCACTTCCTGGAGCAGAGATGGACTGTGAGAGAAAACACAATAGAAAACAAAAGAATAGAAAATATGAGCTCTGGTAATATGTTGAAATGTTAAAGATCCCAAGACATGGTGCTCTTTGGATTCTTTTATATAGACCTTAGTGGTCCACTAATACCATATCTGAAGTCTCTTTCCCAAAATTCAGCCTTGGTGCAGAATTAGAACCACTAGAGCCAGTCCTACAATGAGCTTTCCTTAGTATGTGTCATTTACAAAACAACTGGTCTCAACTAGGGCCAAAAAACGCTTGGTTACGTTGTTACCTTGGTTCTCTGAATAAAGAGAGATATTACAGTTATACATTCGAGTTTGTGGCAGTTTTTCCATTTAGTGATTTTTGTTTAAATAAATGACTATTTTTCCAGTCATATTTCTTCATTGCAGTTTTTAAAAATACTGTTACAATCTCGTGAACCCTATCTCACGTCTCATCTCGTGAGCTGGGTGTCTAGAGGAGATCCAGGTATCATAAAATCAAAAGAAAGAGTTTACATTGACCATATTTCTTTTAAATGTTTGAATTTATTTACGTGAAAACCCAGACTAGGCAAACATAGTTTCACAAATTGAAAATCCATGTTACACAAATAAAGCAACTCACCTGTAGTGGGATGCCATCAGTTAAGCCAGAGTGGGTGCGAGCCATCATGCCCAGGACCCTGGCTACCTGGCTGGCAGTGACCTCCCTCACCCCATACTGAAGGATTATGTTTCTGCATTCATCAAGACTGGAGAGACATAGGGACCATTACATTCACCTATCAATTTAACCCCCACTGAAATTATATAAGGTATAGGAAAGTTAAAGAAATTCAACAATTGGGCATTTACCTTGTTTTAGCTTTAAGTTTTAAGACTTCTAAAGTTGCAAAACATGTTAATAAAAAAATGTTGCGTGATATATGTCCACATTTGCCAACTGCATAATGGTGTAGTGTGAACTGAAGCTGTCTGCGAGGTTTGTATTAGGAGTCTCAACCATTTAATATGCAGGCAATAGCACATTGTTATCAAATTGTGCCTAGTCTAAATGCCTCTTAAGTGACCTTTCACATAATTACACTGCATTCACTAGAAGATTTGAATACCCAGGAGTATTTTAAAATTTTAATTTGTGTTACTGTAAACTGTAGCTTAGAAGATTGTAAACATGAATTCACCTAGCACAGAAGCCATAGCCAACTTCTTGCATGAATTCTGCAAGAGAACTCTCCATCATGGTCTTAGCTAACTCCCCCGAGTCTGGCAGGATCCTGTCCATGAGAATGTCCCGTTTTTCAGGGTACAGCAGTGGTGCGAGCACCACAGGGCAGCGCTCCTGGGGGAAATCTGAAATACAACACACAGTCAAACAAATTTGGCACAGTAACACTGAAAAACAATTTGACAGAATTTGTACCATTTCTATTCAGTCTGACAAATGCATATTTAATTTTAGGTATCTAAAGGTTTCAGGATCTGAAGGAGAAAAAAAGTGTTGCAAAAATTTGTGTTGCCCATATACCTCGGCAAAGTGTCTTGAGGAAGGCGTCAATCTGCTCTTGCCCTACCCCACTGGCTCCCTTCTGGCCAAACAGTAGATGCGAGAGCAGTAACTGCAAGACCTCTATGGCAATATCTTGGAAGCCACCTTCCTGGTTTCCTCCGAGATCTGCGTCAACGTATGACCGCAGGAGGTCTGGAAGTTTCTGCTTGATGAACTGCGCAGCTGGGAAACATTAAACACAATTTTGTCTATTTAAAGTGATGTGGGCATCCATGAACATGCTTCAGATTATTTAGATACCTCATTCCTGTATGTCCATGTGTTACTAATCTTTATCACAACTTGATGAAAAGCAGCATTCACTCATAAAAAGGAAGTTCATTAAATTGCTGGGTAGGAAAAAAATGCCAACTTGGCCATAGTGTGTAGAAATCGGAAAAACACCCAACTTTTAGAAAAAAAATGTTTATGTTTTGCACATTTAAGCCAAGGTTTAATGCAAGACCACACCACTAAAAAGGGTCTTGGCAATTTGTACCAACCTATTGTTTTACCTTTTGAAAAAAGATTTATCTGCAGTATGTCAAATATGTAGAAGTGTTTTAATTACTTTTAATGCTTTTCACAGTAATATGTATGGCCATTTAAAAACAGATTATCTTTGTTACAGGTTTAACTATGTCAGGCTCTACTAGAATTACTTACCAAAACCACGAAGGTCTGCGTTACTGGAGTTGAGCAAAGCAAGCCCAAATATCACCTGGGAAATAAATGAAAAATAAATTCTAAAATGTTTTCCAACTTCAGATAAACTTTTTAGGTCACACGTGTTGACAGTTAATACTTCTTAACTACCAAATGTAAAACACGCAGTATTGCCTCCGATACTGCCTAAAACGCTGGTATCGGGAAGTACTGGAGTTTATGCACCGATCCGACACCACGTAATAAACCCCTAAAGAAAATCTACATTAAAAGTAGTTTGTTCTTTTTCCATTATGACTGACTGTCAAACTGGATAATAAAAGAAAATTTTGTGGAATTCATTGTCTTTGTTCAGGTTTCACAAAGAGTTTAACCTGAGCAAGATCGTACGACAAAGAGAAATATCACATCCAGACAGTGATAGTAGTATACAATTAAAATATGACACATTGGTATAGGATCAGTACTCAGAATCGTATCGAGAAGCAAAAAATGGTATTGGAACATCTTTAATGAACATTTTTCCAGATGAACACGTAAAGATTGATAAATAACAAAGCCCATTGCAGAGCTGGCTTACCTCTTGGACCTTGCTGAGCTTAAGAACTTTACTCAGTTGAGTGAATAAGTGGGCCGATGGCTTCAAGCTCTGAAAGATAATGTAAGTCAAACACCTTCATTTTCAGCCGATTGTAACCTGTGACTATTTTCTTGCTTGCTTGCTTTTAGTAGAATGTCTTTACTCAACTCAGAATGCATCAATCAATCAAGGCTGTCATACATTCAGGCTACCACAGTAAAAACACAAATTCTGGTATCTGCTTCTTACCTTCTGGTAGTGCAGGGGATTGTCAACGGCGTAACACAGAGTAGCAATAAAGTTTGGCTTCGATATCAGCGACACACACTCCTGAATCAGAAACTGTGTCTTGGGCAAGTTGAAAACCAAAATGTACCGAAAAAGAGAGAAAAAAAGGCAGGTGAAGAATAAAATAACACAGTAAGACAAACACTTAACTGTGACAATTTTACCACAATGTGGGAAAAAACAAAACACTTCTCATCATAATCATTCATAACATACAGGTTTTCCAGTGGTGGCATTTTGATAAATATGCGCAAACAGGGACAGACATTTTTTATTTCACAGTGCCTAAGCTAAATAAACTAAAACAACTATGCGACAATGTTTGCAGGCACACTGTTCGTCCTCAGCATTTCACTAAGGCAACACACACACTTTAAAATTGTATTCATCCACTACACAAGACAGACATTTTCTGCCTTGTAATGTAGTTTATTGCAGTGTTTAAGGCAATGTTCCACAACAAGGGAAATTTTTGGATTAGCTGCTGAAACTTATCCCCAGTATTAGAGTTAGTGTGGGCTGACCCAATGTAGCTACTGTTAGCTGTGTCTTTGCAGCAAATGCACATTCAGAAATGTAAACAAAAGTATTATTGTCAAGTGTGTAGTGTAGTATTGCCACTGCCTCATACAGGCTTTATCTGAATTAATCTTCCATGGAATGCGGAGTAACGTTACTGTAGTAACGTTACTAGTAACCGTTACCGAACGCACATGAATGCAGTTTTATTTCACGGAGAAAGAAAAGCTTTGTTGTTTGGCAAACATTTAGCTGGACAAACTTCTGCAGTGTAGGTTTCAGTTTGTCTCTGAATAAATGATGTAGCTCATCAAAACCCAAATAAAGTTCCTTTGTCTTACTTCTCAACAACTCAAAACAAAAAGCGCTGCGGTGACACAGGGAGAGCAGCAGTCAGTTGAAACCAAAACTAACCAGATCAAAAAGGCATACAATGCAACAAAAACAAACGTTGATCCAGATTTTCAGGTGTGTAAAGGCCCTTCATGGCCATTGTATTAAAAAGGGTAACTACTATTCTTTTCAACCCTATTTATGTTTCTGCGTGTAAGTGACTGATAGGAACAATAATCTTTGAAATTGGTCCAGTACTAAGCATGAATGCTGTAGCAGGCAGCCTCAGACCGGGCTGCAATGTAACCCTATGCGGCAAATGTACATTGTCAATTTGGTCCACTAAAAGTGCTTTATTTTGCCACGGAAAGGCTAATATTATTATTCTAAGTGCCTGACAACATTATGGGAAGGATATATACAAACAAGGACCTAAACCTATTTAAGACCTGTTAACCAGAAACAGCTTTGCGGTCTCTAGCACTAAACCCACCAGACTAAATTTAAAAAATAAAAAAAAGGTACACTATGTGTTTACTTCAACCAAAACTAGAGTTGTGCTGGTTGGAAAAGTGGAAAGACAACCCAAAATGACTTTTCATAGTTTTATTTTGTTTTTAAACAAATTTAAAAAAATTCGTACTCTTTAACAGAGGTCAACCTCCTTAGAAGTCCTTACAGTAATGTTGTCAGACACTCTGAATAATAATCTGAGCCTGTCAGTGGCAAAACGTATACTTTTGTGAATGTAAACACAAGCTGGAAAATTACCCTATTAACTTACATTGTAGCTTGTTTCACCACTGCCGACTGCAGCAATCTTGCTTAATACTGGACCAATGCCAAAGACTGTTGTTCCTATCAGTCACTTCGACACAAAAACAGGAAAATAGGGTCCAGGTTTTATAAAAACAGTAGTTAACCTTTAATGCATTCTCTGCTGCCTGGCTGCATGCATATCCTGGGAAATGGAAAACCTAAAAAATGTTCAATCAATTTAAGTCCCAAGAAAGTAGTGGTACAACTGTTCAGAATTTGAGAGTACATTCAAGGAAAAACAAATGCAGTGTCTGAAATGCCATTTGCCTTGTTTTGTAAACAAAATTATGTAGCAACAGTACTAAAAGAAATGGGAACACTATAAATTAAACCAAAAATCAATGCGTCTGTAATCAAAAATTACCTGGTGAAAGTCCTTGCCACTGCTTTTACCATCGCCACTGAAATCCACATGAGAGAAGAGACAGCGTAGTAGATGCCTGTCTGCCTCAGGACCGTGACGATTTACAATCTGGGAGAGCACAGGCCAAACATCCGAACATGTGGACACATGGATATATTCACATAGATACACTTAAGAGCATAACAAGATCTCTGTTGACAGATATACTAAAATGTACTTAATGCGTGTGGTACCACTTACATGCTGTATTTCTTGCTGGCTGGCTCGATAGTTTTTCTTTGTTAAATTGTCCACCAGATAGCTGATTTGAGACAAAGCCAGCGAGAGCGAATCAAGATTCATTGCTGGTTGGGGCGGAAGCAGGCGGCCGAGCACGGCGCAAAATCACCATTATTCCCCTTTAGTCACTTCAGTGATAGGTTACTTCTGCTCCCCCCCAAATAAAGATGTGAAAAATATTGGCTTCCAACGTCAGTAGCTCCCGGTGTTAGGTAGAGTCCTTCAGTTTAAAATAGAGTTCAACATCTGTAATGAAAGGACAAACAAATTAAATGTTAACACATGTAAAACGTTTTGCAATAGAAATCAAACAAAAGGAGCACTAACAGCACTAAACTTAAGAGTTCTGTAGCCTTATTTACATGCAGGACCATGTTTTACAATTAAATGTCAACACAAAATATTGTGACAGGCTTTGAGGCCTACGTGGATAACAGACACATAGGTGTAGTGAAATGTATTTTTAACGTCCGCTGTCCGGGCATTTAACTGCCAACAGATTTCCAAACTATAGTCAAAACGAGTTGACTTAACGCTACGTGGATTAGTACGCAATCTTTACAGATATACTGTAGTTCTATAAACTTGCCGTGCCAATAGCTTGCACTAGGCCTCGAATGAACCCAAATATCTGTCTTACAGAGTCAAAGCTAACGTGAGTTAGCTAAGTTGCTCACCGAACTGACCAACCTTTCAATTTACAACAGCACCATGACTGCCGCAGCTTTATCACCCAATTCAGTGGTACGTAGCATTAAAAGCAGCTAACGAGGAATATGTTATGGCTAATGGACAGAGAGAGTTAAAAAAATGTTTTTTAAAATCACCCATTGAAACAAAGAGAAAGCTAATGTAGTTAGCAAAATTACTAGCAAGGGGTCTAGATGCTAACGTGCTAGTGTTTAGCAATCTTACCTTTATCACAAATCCTGAATGATATCAGGCTAAGTTAGTAAATTAATTTAAAACAAACGTCACCTTTCGGGGACAATACTCCTCCTGTGGCAAATGAGGAAACCTATCTAGCTAATCAAGCTAACATTACCATGACGCTGATAAACACTTGGTAGGGGAGAAGTTTGAACATTAGCCAACATTTATTGGATAATTACGATACCGTTAACATACTATATTTTTTGCATCTCTACTAATCAGAATAACGTACCAGTGGTCAATATCTAACATTAACCTCTGTGAAATGTTACCAACTCCCTGTAGGCAAAAAGCTAATGCTATCCTATTAGCATTTACGTAAAGCTAACATTAGCAACATGAGCCCGCAACAAACTGGTGTGTATAATTAGGCAGACTAATTAACATTGCGTTCTTACCAATTTGACTAGTTAGTTACAAAGTCAAGTTATCCCAAAGTTTTCGAGACCGTAGCCGTTAAAAATGGCTTGGCCGTGAGCGTGAAGGCCGCAGGTACTGCGGATGGGTTTTGCGCGATCGTGTCAGCTAACGTTAGCACTAACCTTGTTAACGTTAGCTTAATTCTGAGGGGGTCTGGCTAATCTATGAAATTGCTAACATTACATGCTAGTTTCACATGCTAACTAGCTTTCTAGTAACCGTTACCCCGAGCCAACGTCAATAACGTCTGAAGCAAAACTGTGGCTATTATAGTAACAAAGAACTAGCTACGTTATCTACACTCAAACGTTCTAAACTAAGGAATTGTTACTTTTTGGATGTGACCAATATGACAGCTGTTTTTTCAGCAAATAGACCTCTCCGCACTTGTGGCTAGACGCCATCCTCCGTATCAACATCGTTGCTTAAGTGTTAGATATAACTCTGTCGACGGCTGTCCACCAAATATATTATAAATCTTACCGTGCTCCCATGAAAGTAATTCAGATGTTCATTCCTTTTTGTTTCGGACACAACAAACTTGACGAGATGGAAGAGTCGCTGTGCTCCAATTCAGTTTGATTTTCAAAAAATGGCGACTGTCACCACCGCGGCTGCGCGCTCACGGTTTGAGACTCGTGCGTGCCATAGCCATTTCTTTAACTGTCTATGGTCACGGTGCGTGAGCTTATCCGCGCGACACAAACGCAGGGGTGCTCGCCAGCAGCAACCGGTATTCACATCTCATCCATGGTAGATAGCTCTGGTCCGTGTTGGCTGCCATCTAATTAGTTCATAGTTCAGTCTAAATGAGGAAAATGAACCACCGTTTAGATTTTTTTTTCCATAAATGCAATAAATTATGTACAAGAACACCCTGATGTTTGCTTTTTTCATAGTTGCTCTAATCTAATCATCTGCTGTTTTGACAGCATCCCAAAGGACAACCTTGCTGATCATATAGGTGGCTCTTGAACACTAGATGATGAAATAGCAGTTAAGGTTGTTTATGGAGCCATTGTTGTAGCTGAAGTATTTTTTTTTTAACATCGAGTAAAAAGATCCGGCATATCTGCCCTGCTTTCCTCATACAGGAATTGCCTATATGCTTGAAATAAAGTTTATCCACATAGGATTGGGCACAGGTATTGCGGGGGGAAATCCCCAGGTGGAATCAAACCAAGAATGTTGCAGTTATATGGTATGTGCCCTAACAGGCTTCCCAGTACCCAAGTAGGCTACGTCTAATCATTGTCATAGTTATAGTCACAAACCATGACCAAAACCTTACCCAAACTAGGGGACGGCAGCTCAGCTACAACCAGATATTGAGAGCAGAGTTAAAAAAAAAATCATGTCTGATGTAAATTTGCAATGGTCTATCAACAGATATAAGGTCAGCACTCCATCACTGGTCCAGTCATCAACATAGATGGCGCTGAAAAGCTTATGTTATACCACAAACAGTATTTTGTTTCCCTGTAACTGTTTTTGGGAGACAAAAGAAATTTCATGGGCACATAGGCCTGTCTCAAAACCTCAGCTGATAGGCTATAGCCTATAGCCGAGGCTAGGCTACTCTGAAAGAAAAAAAAAATTACGGGGGGGGGGGGGTCAAAGGCATCGTCAGTGTTACGGTTTATGGTCGTATTCCCATTTTATACAGCCAACAGTAGACCTAGTCCAGTAGGTGGTGTTATGGTAATAAAACTGCTGTAGCTAAGCTGGCTAGTCAACCGCCTGAAGAAGAGTTGCTGTCTATGCGCCGCCTCCTCCCCTTTTTTTTTTTTACTGTCTATGCTTCTCCCCCGCTACAAGGAGGGATGTAACGCGTATCACTGGTGGAGTAACCTCGGGGAATATTTTCTCGTCTCCCTGTGATTAAAAACTTAGGTTTATTTGGTTGAATTTGCACTGCGGATAAAATGTCGTCTTGGACAAAATCGTCTGCATCAGCCCGGCGGCAACCAGCTAACCCAAACGGAAGGTAAGCAGAGTGGTGCACTGTAGCAAGTTTAGCATTAGCTAGCAGTTGACATGCTAGGTAACGTTAGCACCCATAACGTTAGTAGAAAAAAAACGGCGTGGGTTCTACAAACTGACACCTAACCCTCTTCCGCCAGTTAACGTGAGCTGTATTTGGTATTAGGCTAAGGTACTCATTTAATTCCTTCTTGCGTTGTGCAGTGCTCAACAACTGCGTCTGTTTCGGAGAGCAGCGCCTTACCCCAAAAGAGACGAGAGGAACGAAGAGCTCAAGGATGCCCTGGAAAGGTACAGCATTACAATTCAAAGACTCTGTCCCTTAACATTATCCGCAGTGTTTGTTTGGTAGTTGATGCATAATACGTGGATCATAATAAGGGCTTTTTCCAATCAATATCTCTGTTTTCAACAATGAAAAAATGGACAAGAAAAGTGTCTTATTTAGATAAAGCTGTCAGGACAAACCGTTGACAGCACAACAACACTGCAACACAACTAGAGTGGAAAGATGAATACATACATTTCAGTGCAGTCACATAACGCTAACCTTGTTTGTGTTTTGGACAAAATAACCAACCAGACTGCAACATCGAAAACTGCAATGTAGATTGTCTTTAAAGCATACTTCATTATCAGGGTTGGAAAGAAACTGCCACTTGTTTGAAACTGGTCATGATTTCAGTCTCTTTTTCCAGTCTTCATAACCTTTTTAATTCTATCAAGTCATCACATATAATGGCCTATTGAACAGTAGGCATAGAAAGCCCTCCCTCATTAAAATGTAACATTGTATGATGCTCCTGTTTCACTGCCTTTTTCAGTTATGAAGATATAGACCAAATTCAAAACTACAGTGGAAGTGGGATGTTCGAGGGGTACAAGCATCAACCAAATGGTGAGACTGTTTCTTCATATTAAGCACTAAAAGCACAGTAACAAATTTGCACCAGTCAACATTTTTGTATCCAAATAAGGGTTATGAGAGGCAGCCCAAGTCAATGGAGAGTGGAGAGTTGTTTTCCCCTCCAGTGGGCGTGGTTTTTCCAGTATGAAGCGATGTGCTCCTACTCTATCGTGCCACTGCGTTTCCACTGCCCTAAAATAAATAAAACTGTTATTTATTAAATAACTGGTACCCCATTGGTTTACACAACACGTCTTGTCTTATGGTGCGCCCCAATATGCAGTTTTACACGTCAAGTTAAATGCCATTTTATTGGCCTTGCTTACTGTTGATATCAAATTAACTAAAGATCTGCTCTCATTTCTGTACCTGCACTTCTCTTCTCCCTTTACTCTCTCCACTCTCTCTCCCCTCTACTGTCCCCCAACCACCCCACACACACACACAGCCAAGCCAGATGGCTGCACCCCAGCAGACCGCCGTAAAGCCCTGTATCAGAAGTTCTACCGACAGGTGCAGGAGGAGAAGAAGCCGGCCGACTGTGTGGTCCTCTCTGTCACCAACCGGTGCCTGTGAGTACTTATAACAAAAATAACAAGCAGTTGAAGTTGACATTTCCTTTTACATGCAGGGTTTATACTTTGCTGCCAGTTAGAGAAAGACCAAACTAATGGATGTCCTTTTTAAATTGTCCATTTTTTTGGGGAGGGGGCAGCCAAGAACATTCGGCTTCTTTATTTAAGCTCACCTGCCAGTGACACACGCCAATTGAATCAATTAAATATAATGATGTAAGAAGACAATATGTGTTCTTGTACTAAAGGGTAGTCATTTTACACAGAGGCCTCGTTTCCTAGTCTTCCCATCATGTTGATTGAATAAAACGTGTCTATACTCATGTTTGGGTTGCTATGCCTCAATCAGTAAATAACAGGGATTGTATTGTCATGTTTCACTTAAAAATAATTCTTAACGTCTTAGTTTACTCTACTGGCACCATCCCTACTTTCTACCCCCTTACTTTCTGGCATCCTTGCTCATACACTTCAATCTCTACTACACACCTGTATAGTTTCAAGACTGCATTTTCACTCTTGTGGTGCTATTGAAGTGAGAAAATATTTCCTCAGACAGATGGAAAAATGAACACCTGGCAAAGTACTTAAATCCTCTTCTGTGGTAGTTCCCTGGTACAATAGGTGTCTCCAGGACCACATCATTGCTGTTGCAGCTGGTAATGAACAGTAACTAGGTCGCAAGATATGCATACAGTATATAAAGGAACATTTTCAGCCAGTGTTGTTGTACAGTTGTCGGAGTAGTACACCTACTATAAGCAACTCCTGGATCAGATTTGGACTTCTTAGATTCAACTTTTGAAGATAACCAGTTAAGCCCTGTTTATTTGACAACAGCACTTCCAGTGGCTCTGAACACTGAATAAAGCGATCTGGTGATTAGTGGCAGGGCTGCGTGGCGTTGGCAGTGCCATTTAAAATGACCCATTTGTGTAACGTCCTGTTGTGTTAAGCCTCTGACACACCAACCTGACGGCCGACCGTTGGCAGAAAAGGCAGTTGGACTGCTCAGTCGGCTCCCCGAGATCAAAAAAGTGACTCCGAACCTTACGTTCTGCACATAGATCTTGACATTTCTGTACTTGTAGGCAGCTTTATTTCACGTAGAAAAAGTAAAGAGACCCAGGGACTGTGCCTTGTGCTGGAGCTTGTTGCAGGAAACAGTCGGCAACAGTTTTTATTTTTTTCCTCAATAATATCTACTGTTTTACTCTAAGCAACGAGGTGTCACGTTTCTCTGTCTTAACTTTTTACCGCAGGCCGCTGTGGTTTTTATTTCTGGGTCCCCTCTGTGGCTCCCACCACCGCGTACTAAACGCACTGTCCCGTGTGTGTGTGTGTGTGTGTGTGTGTGTGTGTGTGTGTGTGTGTGTGTGTGTGTGTGTGTGTGTGTGTGTGTGTGTGTGTGTGTGTGTGTGTGTGTGTGTGTGTGTGTGTGTGTGTGTGTGTGTGTGTGTGTGTGTGTGTGTGTGTGTGTGTGTGTGTGTGTGTGTGTGTGTGTGTGTGTGTGTGTGTGTGTGTGTGTGTGTGTGTGTGTGTGTGTGTGTGTGTGTGTGTGTGTGTGTGTGTGTGTGTGTGTGTGTGTGTGTGTGTGTGTGTGTGTGTGTGTGTGTGTGTGTGTGTGTGTGTGTGTGTGTGTGTGTGTGTGTGTGTGTGTGTGTGTGTGTGTGTGTGTGTGTGTGTGTGTGTGTGTGTGTGTGTGTGTGTGTGTAGCCGTACGCTGACAACACAACTTTCAAAGTTGTCAGGTGGCTATATTGTTACCACTACACAACTTGCTGTCTTATAATTAGGATTTGTGAAGTCATCGTGTTTTTTTTTTTTCACAATACATAACTGACTGTCGACAGCTGGTCACACACTGACACTACAAGATCTTTCACCAGGAGTAATCCCCTGTGTGTGTCTGGGTTTCACTACGTTTTGTTACACGGCCGGGACATGACATCCAAAAATGGATTTCCAACAGATTTTAAGCTCCAAATTGTTGGTGCAACTTTGGAGTTGCAAATGCAACTGAGAAAAAGGGGCCCAGGTTATCTTTTCATTATTGTTGACAAAGCTTAGTATTTCTTGTGTCGGATGATTGCCTGTCCAATCAAGTTTGGTTTATGATCACTGACCGACAAGTCCCCCTTTCTCTCCTTCTGACAGCAATGTACTGTATCTGACTGATGCCATTGTCCTTATATGTCTTAAATCCAATTTGAAACTATTTCATGAGTTTTGTTTATAGTCTTTTATGCTCCAGCTCTCCTCAGAAGCCTATTTTGCAGTAGAAGAACTGCGACTTCTGCAAACACCTGATCCAAATTCCACTCACTTTATTTAACATGCAATGTTATTACTGCACCAGATTTGTTGAAATAAAAAGACAAATTTATATGTGTCATTCATACTTAATCAAAGAAAGTAGGAACATCAAGAGCTACGTTTTAGTGTTCAGCACAGTCATTTTACAGTCTCATACGTTAAATGTACAGTATCATTCAGGTCTAACATTAATCACAATCATTCGCCAAATCCACACCCATGACTAAATATAGACATATAATGAAACAAAACATTCAGCACAATCTTTTAAGCTCATAAAAGAACACCATTAAATTGATCTGCCTTTACCCCATTTGGTGACAAATAAATGAACACATGCTAATTTGTAATGTTACTGTTGCATCCTATTTACAAAGCACATAAAAGATATACACTCACCACACAATGCAAAAATGATTTCATGCTCCTACACTATTGGCGACTATGAAGCTTTACAAATTGTGGCAGCTGTGTCATCATAGCACTCACACTGCTATGATACTAATTTATTGTCCCTAGTGTGCTAATTAAAGGGAAATATTAATATTTATTCAATTAAATGGTACATTGCTGGTTATCAGCAGGCTACCCAAACAACAAAATGGACTGGATTTATCAGTGTCATAACATGCTTAACAGCTGTTCATTATACTTTTAAAGTTAAAAAACAAAATACATGGTATGTCAATGAGCTGTATTTAAGTATGCGTAAATGTTACATTTCTTGTTCTTTAAAAAAAAAAACAGCTTTGTCGCAAGCTTTTGGTTTTCATTTAATATACAAATGTAAAAGTAGTACAGATGTTGGTATTGTAGTACACATGTTCAATGTCTGGTAACTGAACTAATGTTGCATAGTGCATTCATTCAAAAGGCTATTTGCCGCTCTAGGACAAATTAGCTAATGAGTAATAGCCAGTTTTACATGCCAGAAGAACCTGGTATCTGCAATATCAAATGTGTATTGCAGGTGTTAGAGGAATACTCCTTTTTTAAAAACCTTGTTTTCAGTAGTAAACACTGAGCCTCTAGGTTTAAACGGTGGCTCTGGCTGCTGTAATCGGCTTGGATGCTTTGTATTAACAATGCATTCTAACAGCCAATTAAGATGTTCATACAAATGTCTAAAACCTTTTCTTTTCTTTTTTTTACCCAATTTTTGTCTGCTTTGCCTACTTTTATGTCTGTGGATGCCTTGCTACATTTACCAGAGTTGGTATCCCTGCCTCTTCTAACAGATCTTCCCCCTGTATGGTTGTTGAATGTTAATCTATTAAGAAGCCTGTGCTCCATGAGTTGCAGCGACCAATATTAAAACATTACCACTGATGCTTTAGAAAGATGTAATAGTAAAATGCCACCAAACCCAGCCACATCCAGACATTTATCCACACTTTATCAAACAGCACCATTCAATGGAGTGGTCTCTTTTCTTGCAAATTCCAAACACATCACTCAAGTCGTCCATATGAATACCATAAACACATAATACTACAATACTAAACACATCTGAAAGAGTCCAAAACCGTGTGTTGGTGCCACACAAAGCTCTACATAATGCTACGTCCAGTCCTGTCTAATCAAAGATTCACACAAACAGATTTCACCACGCAAAAGGATGAGCTTCGATTGCGTTTTTGTTGACACACAGTATAAATCAAGAAATAACCCCCTGTTCATCTCAGAGATAACTTAGGTTTATCTATATGCCATCAAAGTCACTTAATATAAAAATGTCAAGTTAACAAAGTGTTTCTCTTCCTCTCAAAGGGATTACCCCAAATCGCTAAGCCAGTGCTTGCAGGAGCGTGGCCTGTCAGTGGAAATGCTCTACCTTCAGGCGGAATCGGGCCTGACCCGGGCTCTGCAGGATGTCCGAGCAGAGGGCTCCCCGTTATGTATTCTGGTGGAGCAGACAAACGTAGCTCTGTCCTCCTGCACTGTTATCATATTCTCAGAATCCCTCAAAAGTAAGTCCCTGCCCCCATTCCTTCAAGCTTAGCCAAACCACCTGAGTTACACCCCTACATCCCTTTTCAACTAATGGTCTAATGCAGTTTACGTGTTGTGTAGATTCTACCAACATCTTTGAAAAAACAAAATATGAAATATATTTAGCATGAAACCCAATAAAAACATTGAATATTCCCATTAAAACACCAACAATAACAGATCTGCACAACATACCATTTTGCACGCCACTGAAAAAAAATAAAATCATCTCAAAATCCATCAAATCTACACAATATTCATGGCACATCCACTGGCTGCCACTGGTATACACTTTGACATCACATAACAGTACATACTTAAACTAAATGAAGCCCAAAAATAGCAGAGTAGGTGTGTAAAAGGTAGGTTTGGCTTTCTTACCCAGAGTTAGACATTCCACTAAATAACAGGTCTATATTGCGTTTCTTTAATCTGTACAAAAACCTCAAAACGACCAGAACAAAGTGTAAAAACCCAACATAGGGTGTTACAAGGGATTATGTGCGAGGCTATTTTTTTTATCTTGTCCTCGCTGCTGGGTACTAAATCACTGCGCAAATTATTCTAGGTCTATATTTAAAAAGCGTTTCATATAGACTGTACAGACATGAGAGAGGTATCAAAAGGGAATAAGCAATCTTTATACTTCATACTAAAGTGTCATACTACTCTTTTCTTATAAAGGAAAACCATTGTTTTATTGTATTGGTTAAGATAACATTGTACTTGACAAAGTAACTGCTGAGGTCTGTGAACGCAGCTGCACTGCCAAAAATCCCAGGTTAGTTCCAAAGTCAACTTATTTGGAAAGGAAAATGAAAGTAAGCTAAATAAATTGTGACCAAAAACATGGTCACATGGACTGTATAACCAATTTAACTGAAAATCTGTTATTTAATTTTTAAAGTTATTTCATGTGGAAAATACACATCACTGTGCATGAGTTAAGCAACCTGTGCGGTTCAGATGCCCCACAAAAACCGGATATTTCTGAAATCTGCATAATACAAGTTGCAAATGTGCATTATACATAAACAGAACATCAAAACTGCAACGAGATGTAATTATTCCACAATGATGCTACTGTGTAGCTTACAAAAAAATAGAAACCAAAATACATCCTTGTCCTCACAACCAAAACCAAATGAAATAAAATCAATGTAATACATGTCCTTAAAGCAAATTATAATAAAGGAATCCTTTCATTCAATTCCTTTCAACATAATGCAGCAAATGATAAAGTTACTGATAAATTCACATCTACAAATTGCATGCTCTTCATCGCCCTTCCTCTAACAACAGAGTGAAACTTGCATACCTAAATATATCAGTTGAATTTGCTGACCCTAACATCACATTAAAACGAGAGAGATTTCAGTACCACCTGAGTGTCCTGTAAGAACCCCATTGATTTTACTGTTTACTGTATGGTGTTTGGCTTGTCTTATTTCATGTCTTTCTTCCCCTTCAGTCCCCTGACATCTCACAATTAACATTCCAATTCCCCCCTTCCCCCTCCCAGTCCATCGCAACATGCCAAAAGACCAGGCCATGGACTTTGTTGCAGCCGAGTACAGTCGCAGGCGCGGCAAAGAGCGCCCGCCGAAGGACCCGGCAGACAGTGCTGCCCAGGCGTCACAGCTGCTGGATGACTACCTGGACCGAGAGAAGATTGACCGCCACACGGTTCCCTCCGAAACCCGACAGCTCCTCTTGCTGTTTGCTGAAGGGGTGCATCTCTACCCCGAGGAGATGGAAACCATCTCCGAGTATGTCCGTTCCCGGCAGGAGCACCTACAAGGTGGGATGCTAATTTAGGCTGCAGTACCTCGGAGAGCTGATGCTGGGTCAATATCACTGATTACACCTTTTTAACTTTTATTTCTTTTTTTAAATCTGTTCTTTCCTTCCTCTTTGTGTCATACTTTTCCAGCCTTTTATCATTCTTTAATTTTTATTTCTGTCTCTAGCCTCCCACACAGAGGGGAAGAGGGGTAACATGTTACCTCCCGGTCTGGGCAAGCCGCCTCCTCTGCTCCCCACTCCACCCGGTCCCCCTCAGTCTGCCGGGGCAGGGGGGCCCATGATGAACCACCCCTCACCACCCGCTCCTCTCCTGCCTCCACCAGGTTAGACTGCAGAGTTGACAACTTGTTTGGTTATTTGAACGGGTCTTTTTAATTTCTATAAAATTCAAGGGTGTAGGATTCATAAACGAGACATTCTTATTTTTTAGAGATGTAACTTTTTTTCTTTCTTTCCTGTGTTTGCATACATTACGTTGTAAGTTGTATTTTCATGCGCCTATGTTAGTTAGGTGATATTGCGATTGCAATTTAAAAAAACAAAAAACATTGTGCAGCCCTAATACATACACATCATTTCTCTCTTTTTCCCGTAATCTCTACAACACAGATGGGGTACATTGCGTCACGATGTCCTGTAAAGATATTTTTTGTTCTTTTTTCCAGGCTCTCATCCCAAATCCAAACCTCCTCCGCTGCTGTCCCTGCATCGACCTCCTGGTCCTTCACTGTCCTCACACAGCTCCTACTGTGGCCCCTCTATGCCTCGAGGGCCCATACTCCACCACCCTCCTCCATACCACCAAGGCCCCAGGGGCCCTCACACAGGCAGAGGAGCCCCTCCTTCTTTAAAGAGTTGCCGTCCTCCACTTCTCGCTTCTCCAGGTATGTCACTTCTGCTTTTTCTTTTATTTCTTTGTCCATTATTGAGATGTACTGTGTATATAGGTTCAGTGTGATCTTAGATTGCAATCTGGCATTTATGTCAAAATACAGTGAGCTTTAGAGATTACTACAACAAAGATATGAAGAGTTATAAAAAGTGCAGTAAGCAATGCTGCGCAAAGATTGTTAATATTTGAAGTCGGATAACTTCTCAGATCTCTGCAGAGTAAATCCAGACAGCTAGCTAGACTTTCTGTCCAATCTGAGTTTTCTGTTGCACGACTAAAAGAACTTTTGAACGTACACATGTTCCACCAACACAAATTCCTTCCTTAGGCTATTTTGCAGCAGCGCCGTGGGTCTTGGCACCTCCGGTGACAATTGTGATTGGTTTAAAGAAATACAAATAAACCAGAGCACTGTCTGGCAAAGTGAGACTAAAGACAATGTGGCTGCTTAAAGGCACACCACACTAGGGATTGAACAATATTGATTTTTTTTTTTTTTTTTTTTTATGCAGGTACCAATTTTTTATTTATTTTCCCATCAGCCATAGCGGATGACTGATACAGGCTGCCAATTTTCTTGAGCGGCTGTTTGGAGCCGACACTGCTTTTGCTCCCTCAAGTCACATCATAAAATTGACATGATGATAACAAATGTTACAAGTCTCAATTTAAAAAAAGGAACATTTATTGAACTTAAAAAAAAAACAATATTGAACAAATTCTAAGAACAGGTGAGGTGGAACAAGTAAGAACAATTGGATAAACAATATTTATTTAACTCTTTGGTGCCGGATGCTTCGCGACGAAACATCTACCGCCGGTTACTGCGTTGCGCAACTTTGAACCTCCCGCAGGCTGCTGCGTGGCGCAGCATTTTTCCGCAGTGCTGAGCAGTCAGTCTTTTCATGGCGCATGCAGCAGAGAAACGCACTGTCATTGGTTCAAATGCACATGAGGCGGGTCTTGTTGGCCATTTAAAGCCATGTGACCACTAAAATGTACTGTAGTTTGCTGAAAATTATGTCAATCAACCAGACATACACGTGCGTTTGTTTATGTTTTTTGAGAGACAAGCGAGAAAATGTCTCCGACAGAGGAGGATTTTGACAGCGAGGGCAGTGACAAACGGGACCCGTTTGTGCCGGATGCTTCAGCGCCGACACGCCTACCGCCCGGTCAAAATGCTCCTCTGTCGGAGCCATTTTCTCGCTTGTCACTCAAAAAATCATAAACAAACGCACGTGTATGTCTGGTTGATTGACATGATTTTCAGCAAACTACAGTACATTTTAGTGGTCACATGGCTTTAAATGGCCAACAAGACCCGCCTCATGTGTATTTGAACCAATGACAGTGCGTTCTCTGCTGCACGCGTCATGAAAAGACTGACGAATACAAAATGCTGTGCTGCGCCACGCAGCAGCCGGCGGGAGGTTCAAAGTTGCGCAACGCAGTAACCGGCGGTAGATGTGTCGTCGCGAAGCATCCGGCACCAAAGAGTTAAAATGCTGCCAAACTGGATTGTTTTCAGAATCGGCTCTGCCATTTATTTAAAAAGAATAAACAAGAAACATAGAAGTAATAAAATGCTTCCAGCACTGTGCTAAGGGGAGGAGGGGCATGATCTGCACTTGAACAGCAGCGTCTCCAGCAACACAGAGCTGCCTGTTGATGCCCGTCTGTAAATAATGGCGGGGAAAAAATATCGGCAAACGCAGCAGCAGCGTATCGGCCAATGCCGATACACATAAAAATGCAAATATCGGCCCGATATATATTGGCTGGCCGATAAAATCAGTCTATCACTACACCCCACACACACACTCCAAGTTTTTGGAGTTGTGAAAAACCAAAGTTGTTAAAAGCCTGATTGTCCTAAACAGCATCAATGGTTTGATGTCATACAATAAGTAAGGACAGGATCAGCTAGAAACTGGGAAGACTGACTTGTGTGTTCGATTTGAGGGAAGACTTGAATGCTTTGAGATGACCAAGTGCTGACGAAAGTGATAAAGAGGAAGTGCTGGTCATCACCAAAGTGGGAGGGGCCGTACACTGTGCTCATCACCACGCCCACAGCTGTAAAGATTGCTGAACGATCCACATGGGTTCACCAAAGTCACTGTAAAAAGATCATTCCATTCCCACACCCCGAATAGGCTGGAGGGCGGACGGTATCAAAACCTTTGTCTGCTGAAGAAAGAAGAAACCAACTGTGACTTTATACTCCAGCTATGGGTGAACTAAAGGGAGGGGTTTGTTCTGTCCTACGGGTTCTCTGCGGGTCGCTGACAGTGACTAAGGGACCACAATGAAAGGTTTCGCACGGAAACCGTATGCTCATCGACGACGCCATGAAAGACTATGATGTGGTTTATAATTCGTCCTTTGATTTGAACCTTTGGTATCGCTATGCTAAATATGTAACCAGATCTGAGAACCACAAAAGCTGTTATGTATGCACACGTATGCCAATTTCCGCCCACAACCCGTAGGTGGTCCCGAAACCCGTCGACGCCAGTACCATCTTCCTACACGCGCTACCCTCCGCCCTAACACCCACTCTGTTGAACGAGACCCTGAATTGGCAAATGGTCCCGCCATT
Organism: Etheostoma perlongum; assembly: GCA_026937815.1. Taxonomy (NCBI): domain Eukaryota; kingdom Metazoa; phylum Chordata; class Actinopteri; order Perciformes; family Percidae; genus Etheostoma; species Etheostoma perlongum. The sequence continues at coordinate 10,844,665 of CM049378.1, read as the reverse complement.
GACTGTATGTAAATTGGACTTCACCAAGTCTGTAGGTAATACGACTTGTGTGCCTATTTCCAGGCCCCTGATGCATTGAGAACATATGGCCAGCTAGGAGTCAATTGGCTGTGTGGCTCCTACATGTTCCTAGATTTACCGGTGGGTTGGGAGGGTCGTTGCGCTCTAGAACTGGCAGATCATTCGCACATGGTAACGCTCCGCCACCACCCACGTGCGAAACGTAGTGCTCTGGAACACCATGACAGCGTAGGGGGATCGGATGTCCCCAAAGACCACAAGCTGTGGTCTGATGGCCAGAAAGTTTTGCATGCACTTTTCCCGTGGGTAGGGGTGGGTAAAGTTGAGCTGAGAATGGAAACAATCAGTTGCCGAGTAGGGCTGTTCATGAATTCAACCGTAACAGCCCTGTCAAAAATACGCAAAGAATTGACCGCTATAAGATTGATCGCCCTACAAAATAGGCTGGTGTTAGACCAGTTGACGGCATCACAGGGTGGTGTGTGTGCGCTTATTGGTACTACGTGTTGCACTTTTATCCCAGATAATGACAAAGATGCAGGTGTCATTCAGAAAGCCATTCTTAATTTGACTGCACTTAGAGATGCTGCTGAGGCAGATAATGTAGTTAGCGGAGATTTCCTCTCCTGGTTAACTTCAGGACCTTGGTATGGATTATTGCTTAGAATTGTTACTTTCCTTGTAGCAGTACTTGTAATTTTTTCATACACTGATACAACTGACCAACTATGCACATGTCCAGTTTCATCAGCTCTCTGCTAAATCTGATAAGTAATGATGAATGTGTCCCAAGCCCACACAATGATGTATTAAAGCACACATAAACCTTTGAACTCATCTTGGCCAAAAGGGTGATCGCTCCTAAGGGAGGGTCGAGAAGGAATTTTTCCTTTCTAAACAGACGGAAAGGGTTTTTTGCCTTCTCCCTGATGAAGAGTAAACAAGTATCCTATCCTGTGTGTGCATGTTTTGACGTAATTATTGAAAACCGCAACCCGGAGTGATAATTGCTGATGTTTGTTAAATGTACAACAGGGGGGAAATGACAGAGAAATTTGTTTTTATAAGTCCCTTTTTAGACAGTTCTCTGTAGTAGTGTCTTAGAATATTATACCTTGCATGCTTAAATTCATATTCATATCATAATCATAACTTTCATGCTTATCATATATTCATATCTTGCTTGACGTATATTCATGTATGCTTTATATTTTATAATCTTATATGCACATTTAACCAACTATGTTTCCCTTAAAGCACCGCCATAAAGTCTACTCTGTTGTAAATCCTTTAGATAGTATGTCTCAGTTTCGAGGTCAGGCAGACCTGACCCTGCCCTCCTTTTTCTGTGTAGGCATAAACCAAACACCAGATGCTTTAGACTCAACAACTGTAAATCTTTGTGTGTGTGTGCTTCAATAAAAAGCCTATGCTTTTGTAACTAGGTGTCTGTTCCGTGGAAGCAATGCTGGCAGGCAGGTTGCTGTCACGGATCTTTCCCTTTTGCAAAAGCCTCTAACTACACATTTTGCCGTCTGTGTCTCGTTTCTTTGCTTGACCATGTTTATAAGATAAAGTGTTATGAACCTGACAGGCTCACAGCTTGGACCCAATTTAGGATAAAGCAGCTACCTGTACATTTATTTTATATTTGTGGCTGTCATAACATCTTTCTTTTTATGAACACTTGTAAATTGATGTGACCGTATGCAGTTGTCAAAATGAAATGGCGACAATTACAGCAAACAAAGACAATGAACATCAATTTAACCTTGTTGTGATAACGTTGCTTTTTCCCCTTCTTTCTGATCTCTCCCTCTGATCAGGTGCACCTCTTCCACGACCAGGTGGCCCCCGACACTAAGAAATTACACGCTGACATCCACTCTCTCTCTCTCACACACTCTCTCTCACACACACACACACACACTCACTCACACTGTAACCCATGCAGGCTTCACGGGCCAGCAGTGTTTTGAACATTTCACCTAACTCGATAGCAGAAGACTCGTGGCCCCTGTGTAGGAGACGTGTTTTTGGTTTTGTTTTTTTGTGACTTTTTTTTTATTTTTATAAAATAGTAAACCACACTCAGTTAGAAAAAGATTGTAGTTAATGTTAGATATTATCTTATTGTAGATAAATTGATTAAAGATGGCATGGGGTATTCTGACATCACAATCATTTTAAGTATTGTTACCTACATCCCTCAGTCATTGTTCATTTATTTTCTTTAGTATGTACTGGGCTTTTCATTCAAAGACGAAAAAAGCAATTACAAATGTATGTGTGTTCAGTTTTTTTTGTGTTGGAGGCTATAATGACCTGGTCACCAATGAATAACTGGGTATTGGTGGTCTCACATGGTTATAGGACTTTTTTCTGTATATAATGACTATAACAAGTAGCCTACCTGCTGTATATGGCATTTCAAGATGGTGCTTAAGATTTCACATGGATTTCTTTAAATATTCTCTTGACCTAAGAATTTCAGTATAAAAAAGAATTAAAAGTTTGTTTTTAAATGCTGTATCCTTGGCTCCAATGTTATTCCATTCATATCAAATTTTATTTTTGACATACAACTTTTGGCACTACAAATTCATCTTCTTAAATGTATTACGCTCAGTCTCACTTTTACACATCTATCTTGTTAGCTTGACAACCAGAACAGTCTTGCACTATCTTGTATGTTGTCATAAATACACTCGTGATGTATTCCCTTAGAATGCCTTTCATGCTAAGTGAGATTAATGACACTTGGACCTAAGAAAAACTACCATATATTTTGATTTGATATACATTGGCAGTAAAAGCCCAACAACTTTTGCAAACTTTCTTTTGTCATCCAGAAGAATATTAAACAATTTTGTGCGGTCAGATAGCTCAGTTGGTTGGGTGGCCATCCATCTATAGAGGTTTGTTCCTGGATGCGGTGGGCTCAGGTTCGACTCTGATCTGTGGCCCTTTGCTGCATGTCATTCCCTCTCTCTCCCCTTTTTATACCTGGAGCTGTCCAAAATAAAGGCTGAAAGTGCCCAAAATGGACAATTTTCATGTTACATTAAAAGCACAAGCTTGTAATAACTTAAAGGAATGTTACATTACATTTAGCTGAAGCAACTTACAATTGCCATATATGTCAGAGGTCACATGTCTCCGTAGCAACTATGGGTTATGTGTGTTGCTTAGGGACACATTGGTTGATCACAGTGGGAATTGAACCCATATCGCTCACACCAAAGGCATGAGCTATATCCACTGTGCCATCACCACCCTTAGGTTTTTCCTATATTATTATTTGAATTTTTGCAAATTCCAAGTGAACAACTATACGATTTTCTTCTCAGAAGTGTATCTAATCATGTTAATACTGAACATTTAGGAAAGCTCCACTACAACATGTCTGGCTGGGCATGTGTGTTGTTATTAAACCCACTGTCTTTAAGTGAAATGTCTCTGCAGTTTAGAAAAGTTGATTTGATGTAATGAGATGACATTCACGCTCACTTATTCTAATTCAGGGAAAAACTCAAATAATATTGTACTGTAATGTTGCTGTTGATTGTTTAAATAACTTTTGACCCATGGCCCGAGACTGTAGAATATTCTGATTTGCTGTACTGTGTCAATAATTAGTTCTAGTTCAGATAAAGCAGCAATCCAGTTCTGAAGCCTTCTCCCTCTGTCACTGTAAATCGGTTCACAGCCTGTACTCGGTGTACTTGTGTTCGTGATTTTGCCTGACGCCTGAAAGAAGTAATTTGAGAGAATACACATTCTTTTAAACTGCTTAACATTTTCTTCTGTGTTGTACATAATGTTTAATTTTTTTTTTTTAAATATATACATATAAATTGTAATTGTTTGCGCTTTGGATTAGTTTTCTTTGATGTGCTGCTGTGTTAATATTCAACAGGTATGGAGGAAGAATTGGTTTTTTTTTTGGTTTGAGACCAAAAGATATAAAATAAAATTACATTTATTAAGTATACACTCCCCTTGTCAATACAGACTGAAGTACTGTTTTCTACAATGAATCACAGTAAATGTTTTTATGTTTTTTAGCACTAAGCAACACATAGACTTTAATCTCAAAGGAAGAAGTCTGAATCAATTGGTCTAAGTTAGATAGAAAAAGAAACTGCATGTTCCGCCTCCACGTCAATATTTAGTAGACCGGGTTTCTGGAAGTATACACCAAATCTTAATACTTTTCAAGACTTTATGAAGGAAACTTAAGACCTATAAGATGACATAAAAGTACAATGAAATGCAGAGTCACAAAGGTACTTGCATAGTGTGAAGAAATAATTAAAAGTTAACATGCTAAAGTGCCTAAATTCAACAAAATAAACACCAAGGCCCTGATTAAATGCAATCATTTATGATGACCTTTATTATAATTAAAGGGAATGTATTGGTTTTGACTATAGTTTATACTTGCAGCATAAATGCATTCCATAAATTGGATAAACACTACAGAGAAGCTACATGTTTATAGGTACGCTCCTCCTTCAGATGGCGACTGAAGAAGCCACTGGCACAAAGAGGCGTGGACACGCCTATGCGCCAACCAGTGGCGATAGAAATGGCGATAGGTGTAGATCGAGCCCTGGGTACCACTGCTCTGCTTTTGGGAAAATGAAAACCCTTCTCTCCTCCTCAAAAGCTACAGACTCAGAAATGGCACATACTAAGGAAAGCTCATTGTGGGATTGGCACTAGTGCCGTTAATTCTGCACCAAGGCTGAATTTTTGGAAAGAGACTTCAGTTATGGTATTAGGGGACCACTAAGGCCTATATAAAAACATCCAAAGAACACCATGTCATGGGACCTTTAACCAAACCGGCTAGTGGAGGCCTGAGAGGAAAGAAAAGAGAGACGTTAGAGATGAAGTAGTCCGGATCAACGGAAGAAAACCAGGATAAATGCCTGACATACTGTATGTCCCTCAGTTACAGTTGTGACGTCAGTACAGCCATGAAAGCAGCAAACAGGATCCACGATAATACATTCTACCCGACTTAAAAAGAAAAACGGCATGTTTCTAACAGTTGCGTGACCAGAGAAGTAACAAACCCTGGGTAAATATTGGATGTATTTGAAAGATTGAAACAGTTTTAGAGCCCAAAAGGACGCTGAATTGGTTAATTTCCATCTGAACAGGTAAGCATTAGCTTCAGGGTAATTTATCAAGGCTACAAGGGACAGGCATTTTTGTGTGAACTCACATTGAATTATATAGCTATAGTACCTGAGTTGGTTCCTTGTAAAAAGCAATTGAGCAGTAGTTCAAAATGAAGACACGTGAAACTAATAAGAAATGTGATGTTTTTATTTAGCAGAAGAAAAATCCTAGAATCACCCCTGCAAGCGAGAGACAAGATCAAACTTTAAAAGTCAGGCGTTATCACAAATAGAACTACTTAAAGATGTAGATATGTATATACATTGATCCATATACATGTTAGTTAATGTAAAAACATACGAATAAGAATAAACCATTTATTCATGGTCCTAGTTGCAGTATATAGATCTGTACTTGGGCTCTCTGTGTGAAAGTCACCGATGTAAACAGAAGCTGGTTGTATTTATATAGGACTGGCAAGGCTGCCTGATTGATCTGACAGATTACACTGGCCGGGACCGTGTTGTCCTCCAGACCACAAACGCACACACTCACACAACATAAACAAGCCGCACTGAAACTTGCATACAGTCCAAATGTATGGGGGGCATGTATTTGTGAGATGTCATGACACACTACTAAGAATGCCTTGAGACAAAGCTGTGTGTGTGTGTGTGTGTGTGTGTGTGTGTGTGTGTGTGTGTGTGTGTGTGTGTGTGTGTGTGTGTGTGTGTGTGTGTGTGTGTGTGTGTGTGTGTGTGTGTGTGTGTGTGTGTGTGCATGTGCACGATCCGTGAGTTTCATAATCTGTTGCACCCCTATTTGAGAGGGATGGGAAATTATAATCCCAGCCATTCTCTCATTGTTCATTATTTAAATGTGTGGTATAGTAACATGAAATGAATTGCTCCAAATAGGCAGTTTAAAACATGGTAACCTTATTGTCAACCAAGACTCCGCTACATTCAGAAAGGATCTTTTTCAAGAGCAGATACAATAAAAAAAGGGAGTTCATATATCTTTTGTTGATGAACACCCTGTGTAGCAATATTTAATAATATGATGGAGGTAAAGCATCGGAATATCGAATCGATTGGAATTGTTGACAAGATAATCATAATCGAATCGTTAGACCATTGAAGATTCACACCCCTAGATGACATGCAGAGACATAACATTTAGGACTTCTCTTATATATAAATGCTGTCATTATAGTTATGTTTCTTATTTCCTCATATTATTATTTTGGTGTGGATAGCCCTACCATTAGGCCTACATGGTCAGCTGATGGAGAGAGGTCTGAATTTAAATAGGTCTAACTGGGTCTATGGCTACATAGCAAATTTACGTAAAAAATGTAATTTATCTATTGCAAACTGTGGCCGTATGCGACTGAGGGGCAGACAAACGGGCATTAATTGGCACTGCAAAGGCATCACTGCAAAAAGTGGATCGACTGTCCGTATAGAGAGTTTAGTTCATGTAGAAGAGCTGATTAAGTCAACCCAGTCAACCATTAATGCAGTAGGCCAATAGGTACTTTTTTGTTTACTTGCCATCATTTCTGTATTTACAGCTTTTTGCTTAGGCTTTTCCATCTGCAGCTTGATTCCTTTGTATTTGTTCTGGATTTTTGTATGTGGTTTTGAATCAGCACTGTTTCTGAAGCTGCAACATGTTTCTCCTAATGGAGGTGTGTTGGGCCGTTGCGTTTCCCCTGCCATCGCACCACTTAGTCAGCTTCACTTGGGTCTGAAGACTGCAAGTTTGGAAATATAAATGGGGTGTGGAGGAAGAAGTGAGCTTTCCAGACCTTTGTAGCCCGCGTCTCATCTCTGTCTGAGGCTACATTGGCCGCTACTAGAATAACACCCAGTTCTCTGGTTCTCCTGTATCAATCTTTATCTTTTTTATTTAAATACTGTCCATTGTAAGTCAGACACTGTTAGCAATGCAAAGCTAAATCAGTGGAATGTTTTTTTTTTTTAAAGAATACAGTAGTTTGAAATTTGGGAAATACAGTTATTTACTTTCTTGCTTATAGTAGGGTTGGGTACCAACTAACCTACACAACCAGTATGTACTGAACAAAACATCTATGATACCAAAATTCTCTTTAAAACCCAACTTTATCCAATGTTCATGTTTATAGTCAAAACAGGTCTGATGTCCATCCCAAAATGGTGGCGGCACAGACGGAACCAGGAAGCCGGAGGTGGTATCTACATGTATATGCATATATATTTATACAGCCGTTTACCCTTCCCCTAGTGTTTTGTGGGCGGGGCTAAATGTGGCCATTTCCTGTTAAATGACTCAGCACAGAATTATCAAAGCGGAATGTGATGATGCAATCATGCCAAAAGACTTTGATGTCTTCCCGGAAGGCGATGATGTCACTATGCCTTTGATTTAAAATGTAGAAATACAGGTCATTCAAGAGTCTGTGGAGCAGAGATACAGTATGCGAAGGCAGAGAGATTCAACATAATCATCCCAGGGTGGCCAGTTGAAAAAATTACAGTAGTTGATTTGATAGGAAAAAGATGGAGGCAACAAATATGGCAGATACTATTTTACCTCCAGTAAATGAAAATCTGCTGAGACATCTCACAAAAGAATTGGAAAAGATGGATCTCATTGCAGAGGAAAATGAAGAACTTAAAAGAAAAGTTAACTCATACGACTTAAAGGAATTACGTCATGTGTCTTTAATGAAGCAGGTAACTGAACTGAAGACAGAGCTGAGCTTAAGAAAAGAATTATCTAAAACCTGGAAGGAAGACCAGAAACGTTTCTGTGAGCGGGAGAAGCAACTGAACCAGCTGACCAAAGAAAACGAATACCTGAAAAAGCAGTTGACATACAAACATGAATGCTTTCAATTGAGACAGAAAAACAAAGACCTGGAACACGCTTTAAGCCGGCAGAAGAACGAACAGTCATGGACAATCCGTTGCCTCGAGCAGGAGGTGGAGAAACACCAGCAACAAATATACAAACTTCAGGAGGAGAAAGGGAAACTTCAGGATAAGGAAACCAAACTTAATGAAAAAGTTACTGACATTCAGAAGAAGAACATTGAACTCCAAGAGGAGATAAGCCATCTTAAGAAGGAGAAAAACAAACTTTCCATGGAGAAACACTCAATCCTCACGAGAGAAGTCACCCAAAAAGAAAAATTGTGTGTCATGGACAAGATGTATTCTGATCTTAAGAAACAAGTGGAACAGATGGTCACAGACCCAGACCTCAACACACCACACAAATGCATCAACGTGTGCACGGACAAGCCATCCGCCATTGGCGAGATGCGTGAGAAGAATTTAGAATTAAAAGTCACACTGAACGCCATGCGCAAGAAACTGGAGAGGAAGGATCACATAATAAGTGAAAATAAGAAGAAGTATGAGGAACTGAAACAGAGTACGTCAAAGCTGGTGCTTCCAGAGGAATTTGAATCAATGTCAAATGACAGATATCAGAAGTGCCAGTTTGTAATCCGAGATCTACGCAAAAGGATCAAGGAACTAATGGGACAGTACAAAATGTCCCAAGCAATAATTGAAGAGTACAAAAAGGAGAATGGGCAATTGGGCGATAAGGTAGAAAACATCACAAAGTCCTACCTAACTGAAAAAAAGCGGAACTATGACTTGTCTGGGGCCTTGAAGAAGAGTGGATTCAAAGTGCCTGAACACAAACCAAGTGCCCTCCAAGTCCCAGGCAGCCCCAGTGTGCGCATGCAGTCCAGAGAAAGACAGGTCCAAACCAAGATGCAAACCCTTAAAGCAGCTCCGGCCTTTCTCCCACCCATCTCCAAAAAGCTACTGCCAGAGCTTAGCAGCCAATCATATGCCGCCATGTCAAAAAAGAATCACTATAATTCTAGAGAGAATTTGGATCTACGCAAACCCAACATGACCAATGAGTCACATAAAATAGTACGCTATGCCCTGGTCCCACCCATCTCCTCCAACTCTCTCCAGTCCTCAAAATGTCAGAAAAAAATCTTCATGACTGAAACATCTTACCCAAACCATAACTAGAAGGGGCACTCTGAGGGGAAGCGACAGGGGAATCAAAAAAAAAGGGGAAAAATGTCTCAGCTGTAATAATAATAATAATAATACTGTATCCTTTATTAGTCCCACAAGGGGAAATTACAAATTACACTCTGTTGTTATTACACACATTACACACAGGCCTGCATTAGACACACATGCTCAGTACCTACACAACATTCGCTCTACGGAAAACTACGGAGTTCTACTTAGCTTTGGAAGTTGCAATACTTCCCCTGTTCTCTTTTGTGCTGCACACTACGTTTCCATCGGTTATGGACGAGGGCGGCTCGCAGGTTAGCACTGCCACCTCACAGGTGGAACATTCTGGGTTGGTTCCCCATTTCTTTGTGTAGTTTGCATCTTCTCCACTCGTCCGTGTGGGTTTACTCTGGGTGCTCCAGTTTCCTCACACAAACAAAAACATTAGTTCTGGTGTCTGGTGGTGTCTTCCTCGGTCAGGGGCACTATCCTAGGCTTGGGTGATCGCTAATATCTTCAAATCGTCCCAACAGATTTACTCAATGGCCGATATGATCCGTCTGACAGGGCGGCTTGATTGGACTTAACATCTTATGTAACATCAAAATGTATTAAATAATGTGTTTTATTTAATAAAAGATACCTGGCAACATTTACAAAGTGGTTTCAGTTATTTGATTACAAAAAGTATGCTATCAAATTAAATAAAACACCCAAATTCAATGAAAATAGTGAAGTGCCAGTTATTTAACTTGTGAGGAGCATCGTATGGAACCATCCACGTTATTGTTTTTTTTTTATTACAATTTGGTTGAAGGAAACCCAAATATCTAATTTAGAAACCTTTTGAAAATGGGTCAAATTTGACCCCGAGGACAACAGGAGGGTTAATAATTATAGTGCTGTCAAACAATTAAAATATTTAATCGCATTCATGTCATAGTTAACTTGCAATTAATCGCGATGATAACACATTTTTTACCTATTCTGAATGTTATGGCTATATATTCAACCACAACAAAACGGATGCGTGAGATAAAGCTGTTTTCACACATACAGCTAATTCACTTGTTCCTCGCTAAAAGTTCAAATAATTTTAATGTTATTGTGCAACCTTTCCCCTATTTTCATGAAACGACTAGTGTGCGGCGTGCCTGTTGTTTGTTTCCGGTCTAGCTAGATCCGGTGTGATGTTGTAGTTTTTGTAACGTTACTAGTTGTTGCGACAGCATGTGGAAAAACGACAAAGTTTGTTATACCAAAAAGAACGTTAATCTTGCCATGAAAAAAATGTATGCCGTTAAAATGGGTTTGCGTTAACGCCTTTTAATAACGCGTTTAACTGACAGCACTAATTAATTATGTAATTATTTACACTTAAAATGCTTTAAACTATCTGTCCTTTCTGCACGGTGTCTTGTCCAGTGTGTAGGGATGTCTTAATTGCCACACAATGTTGCTCCAACCTGTATCTGTCTGTCTGCATCAGGCGATTGTTTCCTGGTGTCCTGTCTGTTGTTCTTGGCTGCCTATCACTCTGTCAACTCTTTCTGTTTGATTTTGTCTGATTTGTCCATCTGTACTTTCCCTTCTGCCCGTCTGTCTGCCTGGGTAACTGTCTAACTGTCTTTGAGTCTGTCTGTCGGTTTGCCCTTGCATTAGCTGCAGTCAAAGACAACATGACATTTAAAACAGCAGGATGGGCTGATGCTAGCAGTGTGCCTAAATGTCAGCTGAGCCTACTGGTCCCCCCCCCCCCCCACTGTCCAGTGTCTTTGTTCTAACCCTCCTTTAACCACTAGTGTTTCGCTCTAAAGCCCAGTTCCGACCAAAGATTTGCCACAAGATGAGTTGAAACTTGCAACTACTGGCAACACGTCAGTCTGCAACGTTCTGAAAGCTGCCAGTTCACACCAGCGCGATAAGACAGCATATCATATCATCTAATTTCCGACTTTTGTTTTTTTCTGTAATTGGATATCCTTTGTTGCATCTACATATGAATGTGTGTAACATTAGTGGTAGTGTATTCTCGTGTTGCCAGACCTTCCTCTCCAGCGCTGTGGAAGAAGGTCTGGCTAGTCCACATAGCATTCTGTGATGGGAGGAGAACGTGCTCTGGTTTATTGGCATTACTTTAAACCAATCACAATCGTCACAGGTAGCGCTAAGCGTCGTTCGGAGCAACGGTGCTGTTGTAAAATAGCCTTAGGTGGAACATGGTGTAAGTTCAGAAGCTGTTTTAGTCCTGCAACAGAAAACTCAGATTGGACAGATAGTCTACCTAGCTGTATTTATCTGCTGGATTTACCCTGCAGTGATCTGAGGAGCAGTTAACCATAGCCCTCAGAAATACCAACACAAAGAAAGCGGAATGTAACGGACATCCGACTGAAAACAAGGACATCTGGCGGAATTTCCGGCAGCACGGGAGCCATCCTGGACGTACACTGTAAATCCGAATTCACTAACTCAACCTAAACATTTTGTGGAAACGGCTTGCACTCAAAATGGCAATTAATTTAGTACAGTATGGTAACATTACATTTTTGATTACACTATACATAAATGTGTCAAATGAGTCTTATCTGAAAGAAAATGTATGTCAGTTTAACATAACTTTTTTAGTCATGCAACAATAATAATTAGTGCTTTCTTAACATATAATTCTATGTTATATTAACATAGAATAATCAGGTTACCTAATGTGAATTTATAATGTGTCATAACTTGTTAATTTTATGTACAAACACCACTTTTATATTGTAATTAATTAATTACACTAATTATTAACATAATTAGTGTAATTATTCAACTATATTCCTATTTGCTCACTCTACTCAAAATTTACATTTTTTTAACACAAACATAATTATGTGACAGAATAAAATTATTTTGTGTACAAATAACCAATGCGTATTAAAGCCTTACAGTTAACTTAACATAACATTTTTAATTTTCCAAACAGTATTTTGTGAGCAAACAACACAAATATTTTAAACTATTGTGACACATTTGTAATTGTACATTGCAACTATATATTTTAGGTTGTTTACTCCTATTTTTTTGTAACTGATTACACTCAAATCCTTTAATTTAGTACAATATGATAACTTAGAAGTTTTGAGTACACTCGACATAAAATAAATGTGTCACATGAGTCTTATCTGAAAGGAAATTTATGTCTGTTTAACATTACTTTTTTAGTCATGCAACAAAAAATTATAGTTTTAACATATAATTCTATGTTATATTAACATAGAATGATCATGTTACTTAATGTGTATTTATGTTTATTAAACACAAAAGGTTTAACTTGTTAATTTTATCTACAAACTTAATATGGTGACATTTGTAATTGTACATTTAAACTATATATTTTAAGTTGTTTAAACCTTTTATTTTATTTTACAACACTTCTCTAAATCTATTTTTTATTTTTATTTTAGCATACGACAAAATACAGCACATCACTGCAACAAACGGGACACAATAACATTGTAAAACGATTTGGCTGCGGGGCGCCTCTCCACTGTCCAAGTCACATCCAGGAAACGATGTAAAGGGTTTAACAGCTCAACTTTAACATAACTTAACACAACTTTAACCCTTGTGTTGTCTTTCTGGCAAAATTGAAAATCAACACTTTGTTGATGCTTTTTATCAGTGTTTCTAACTTTTTCTTACATTTTAACCCTTTTTTCAACACTTTGTCACTTTGACTAAAATTAAAGGAATGGATGTTGATAGATAATCACAAACTGGAATATGTCAACTTTTACTCAATACTATTTCAAAACTGAATAAATTTTTTATAAAAATAAAATTGAATACGACGCCCCAAAATTTCCCATCAAAATAACCCCAAAGAGCATTGTGGGGAATCAAACATGTTATTTTGGGTAATTACAATTGGGTACTTAAGAATAACATTGATATAGGAAAACGGATCAATTTGACCAGAAGACAACATGAGGGTTAACATGTGTGCAAATACATTTTCTCCTCAGCTAGTTTAAAGTTTTAAAGGACAGTGTTTTTGGTCTTAATTTTTCTCCGTCCACGTTCATTATGAGTTTCTGAAGGAACTCAAAAGTATACATCAAGCCTTTTGGGTACTCAGCTTGGAGGACATACAGCAAGCCATACAAATACACAAGTGCATCAGGCCAGCACTCATTCCCTGCAAGACAACCTGATCCTGGAGGATGACCTTGACTTCACGAGGATGGAATGGCACCATGGTTACATCCTCACTGTCAGCAATGTTGCAATCAATGGCAAAATATACCATTACAACTTTGTCTCTACTCTGTTACTGACACAGGTGTTTTCATTTCCAATGTAAAGTATATCAACACACCTTGCATGTGTAGAACAGCTCTGTGTCATCTTCTTGCAGCAGCAGTGGTAGACACCGGAGAACCCCCCCACACACACACACACACACACACACTTTTCTTGCTCTTCCTGGGTTACTAAGGGTAATAACATTACCGTAATTCCTCAAATAAAGACCGGTTGTCAATTAAAAGCCGGGCCTCTGATAGTGGCCGGGGGCGTAAACAACACAGACAAATAAAGGACGGCCTCAAATTAAGGCTGGGGAAAAAAATCGTGTGGTTAATAATGTGCATTCAAGTTTATTTATGAACATTTCTACCCGGGTGAAAAAGCTGCGAGACATTTCAACATTAACTCCAGGAAACTCTGATACTGGAAAAAACAGAAAGTGAGCCGATGAGAGCAGAGCACGGCTAGCTAGCTGGAGGTGGGAGGAAAAGAGTTAGCCTGGAGCTAGAAACAAAGCTAGCTAGCTGGAGGTGGGAGAAAAAGAATTAGCCTAGAGCATAGACCATTAATATTAATGGCCAGAGCATGTGTGACGTCACCCATTGGTTTGTGGAGATCAGAAATGAGTCGTCGAGTTTGCGTTTATGGGCGCAGCCATCATGGTTGCGGATGTGACGATTTTAGAGGAGAGGGCGGAGTGAGAGAGGAGCCACAGACCGGTGGGCGGGATATACAGTCTATGGGCGGGATCTGACTGACGTTAGCTGAGAGTTGGCAATGCTGCTCTACCGTTACTTTAGCTAACCACTTTCGCTGCCAATGTGGATGCAACTGCTGCTGAATAATTCAAGGTAAGATTTAGCTTCACTAGGGTTTAAGTATATTGTTGTCCCATATAGTCTATGGCAGGGCTATTTATTTGGCGGCCCGCGGGCCAAATGCGGCCCGGAAGCAACGGCCGAGTGGCCCAGCCCGTGGTCCCGCCAAACTAGCAACACGCAAACAATGCAGAGCGTGCTGTGCAGGTAGTAGCCTAGATTAGCCTACTATCACAATGTCTTTCTCAACACTGAAACGTAAAATTGACAATGAAAACCATTGGTTTAACCCTGGCTGGACTGACAAATACTTGTTTATTTTACTGCCACATCCAAACGCCAAACCGATGTGTTTAATTTGTAATGAGAGCGTTGCATTACTTACTAAGATTACAATCTGCGGAGGCACCACGTTGAGAAACACCAGACTTTCTGCATCAATTTCCCTGAGGGATCTCAAGAGAGGGCTGCAAAAGTACAGTTTATTTGCATCTTACAACCGGAGCAGTACTACCATAGTGCGGTCATTCACAGCCCAAGAGAGAGCTACCGCAGCATCGCTTCGTGTTTTCTGGATATTGGCAAAAAAGAAAAGGCCATTCACAGACTCTGAAACTGTAAAGGACTGGATGCTGGTGTAATGGGTAGAGGAGGTTAATTAAAAAAAAAAAGTTAACCCCTCATTTTTTTATTATTTCATTACATGTAGGGTATTCATTGGCATGTATTTTACTTCATGCCGGTAGATGGCGCTGTTGATTGGTTTCACCGTAGTGGGTTGCCGTGGAGACGGTAGCTCGAGCGCTCAGAAATAAACAGCCAGCTCTTGAGAAAGACACAACTTTTGTATCTCCACTTCTTTTCAATCCACAGTGCTACCCAGCCTGTGGCTTTGTACCTGCCCAGATTCCCCTAGGTCTGAGGCCGGTAACAATTGGGGGCTCGTCCGGGATCAAACACTGAAAAGCGAGGCCTAGTGAGCAGTCAGGGCGACGGTGAGACCAGGTGTCCAAGCTTCAGGGAAGGCTGCTGTGTTGAGCATCATCCAGAGAGCAACGGTCACCGGTGAGACGTCACGATGACTACAGTAACCCCACGGTGAATGTTGATCTTCCAGATCATCAAACTGCTGCCAGCGCTGAGTTTGGGTCAATTGCAGTCGGTTGCCAGGGCAATTGAAGATGGCGGTGAAAGCACTGAGGGCCTCAGTGAGCCAGAGCTCTATGACTTCATCATCGACTACTTCAGGAGTGAGAGGTTGAAAGCGATGGAAGATGAAGGCATGGCTCAGCTTCTCTCTCTCCAGGATCTGCTGTGGAAACTGACATTGACCGACTCCGGGTCTGGTGAGGTCTGTGTGTCCACTGTTTGCGTCGACGGCACAGTGACAGCCACACCTCAATTCTTCCCTCACTCCACAAAGGACAGCCACACACATTCATCTATGGACATTCACACCCACCCGCCATCCATGGACATGTATACAAACACATCACCCATGGACAGAGATACTCATGTACCTGTTACTACGGGGAGACCAGCCCTGCCAAGCATCACTGGTACCCGTGGTGGTCACCATGTTAGGACAAGCTTGGCCTCAACGGTAACAGACCAGGTAGTAAGACTGTCTGATGTCACTCCCTGCTCCCCCGTAGAGAGTGTAAGATACACGGTGGTCAGATAGCTGACACAGGGTCTGACATTTCCTTTAATGGTCTTTGTAAGCAGATTGACGCTGCTTTACAAGAGGGGTTTAGCGAGACGGAAATTATTAGAGCTGTTGAAGATAACTAAACCAGGTACATTCAGGGAAATGCTCACTAACCATGATGATCTAACAGTGAACGGGTTAAAAACGTTTCTCCGCTCTCACATCAGGGATAAAAGTGTAACCAAGCTCTTTCAAGAGCTCAGTAATGCTAGACAACATGACAGGGAGAGTCCACAGCAGTTTCTCTACAGGCTTATGGGGTTAAAGCAGAGTTATTTTTGAATCACAGCAACCTGGTGTAGAGTTTAGCTATGACAGAAGGCTTGTACAGGGTACTTTTCTACACACACTCTACCAAGGTCTAGTAAATGAGAGGAACACCTACGTTAGACATGACATCAAACCTTTTCTTTCTGACATGCAGGTTAGCGATGATTTTCTGTTAGCACAGATGACCAAGTCCATGACCGAGGAAGAGGGGAGGTTAAAACGCCTGGGGGCGGTAGCTAAGTCTAGGCCTGTGACTGTAAGCATTGCCCAATATGACCATGACGGACAGACTGATGCGACTAAACCTAGTCAAGTCGACGCAGAGTTACAGGCTAACCGTGATGCAATCAGAGAACTGACTGTCCAAGTGTCCGCACTGACCAGACACATGACAATCGTTGATTGGTCTGCAGAACGTGTACAGTCTGGCTGCCCTGGCACAGCTGTTAGTCGTCTGCAGTCACTGTCAACTGACTAAAAGGGTAGATGCCACGACTGCGTAGTGAGCGGAACCATGAGCTGTCCCCATTGTTTTGTATGTGGCCAGGCAGGACACCGAGCTATTGGCTGTCTACAGAGGAAGCCTTCGGGAAACGGGAGGAGGTTGCTGGAGCAGGGCAGCCAGTGACTGTGAACAGCATTAAGCCCACTGTTAAGATCCAGCCGCTACCCATACCATACCAAGCAGATCCAAAAAAACGCATAGCCCAGCTCATAGGGAAACGTTGTACTGTCTCTTGCAACATCAATGGTGTGCCAATTGAAATGCTTTTAGACTCAGGGGCTCAGGTGACAATGGTCAGCAAAACTTGGATAGACAGAGCCTTACCCCATGTCAAAATCCAATCACTTCAGTCCCGCTTTGCTAATCAGTCTTTTGAAATATCAGCAGCAAATGGTACACAAGTTCCCCTTGATGGATGGGCAGAGGTTGACCTGCAGATTTGTAGTGAGCGCCATGGATTGGTGACCATTGGAGTGCCCCTACTGGTCAGTCAGACTCGTCACTGTCCCCTGTTAGGAAGTAATGTCATAGCTGAGATCATCAAAGCGCATGACAACACGGTGAATGTGACTGCTATCCTGACTGACGCTTTAAGTGTCCCTGAGGACACAGTTGAGGCTTTAGTTACTGCCCTTCAGATAACCACCACTGACGAGACAGCCCTGTGTACAGTACACACAGGCAAAAAAGGTGTCACTATCCCAGCTGGTAGAGTCTATGAAATCAGGTGCCGGGTTAGAGGGTTGCCAGGGAACCGTACCATGCTGTTCGAGCCTCTTATCGAAAACACCTGTCCTGAGGGTCTAGAACTGTTTCCTGCATTAATTGACATTCCTTTTGGGCCCTCAAAATGCATTAAAATTCCAATCCAAAATGCAACCCAACATGCCATTTACTTGCCCCAAAGAATCACTCTCGGCACGCCATTGCCCAAACCTTTTCAGCACAGTTAAGTACGGATGTAATAATTCACCTAAAGAAAGAGCAAAACAGACAAACACGGCCTAAAGCTGAAGACAAGTGGCACCCTCCTGTTGACGTATCACATCTAGCTGAGGATAAACAGAGGCTAGTTAAGGAAATGTTATTTGAGCAGTCGGATGTGTTTGCCAAAGACGATACTGACATTGGTTGCATTCCCGACCTCCAACTTCGAGTCAACCTTACAGATAAAACACCAGTCCAAAAGTCTTACAATTCCATCCCAAAGCCCTTGTGTCAAGAGGTAAAAGACTATGTTCATAACTTGCTTGACCGTGGTTGGATCAGAAAATCTACCTCATCATACTCTTCTCCTGTGGTCTGTGTGAGAAAAAAGGATATGTCTCCAGATGTGTATGAAATGCTTTTAGGAGACCTGAAGAAAGCTGATACTACGTCTATAGCAGTAGATGACTCCACAGACCAAACTGATACTGCTCAGTTGTGCATATACACTCACCTATAGGATTATTAGGAACACCATACTAATACTGTGTTTGACCCCCTTTCGCCTTCAGAACTGCCTTAATTCTATGTGGCATTGATTCAACAAGGTGCTGAAAGCATTCTTTAGAAATGTTGGCCCATATTGATAGGATAGCATCTTGCATTTGATGGAGATTTGTGGGGTGCACATCCAGGGCACAAAGCTCCTGTTCCACCACATCCCAAAGATGCTCTATTGGGTTGAGATCTGGGCTGTGTCTCAAATCGCGCACTTCCGTTAGTGCACTTACAGAAGTACACTTCGCGCACTACGTACTGTCTTGCATAGTGCGTAAATTTCGACAGAGGAGTGTTGTCTCAAATCGCGCACTGCCATGTGCACTTACCGGAAATGACGACCACATTTCATCTCTTCTTCTTCTGTAAAATTGTGAATTTCACCAACGGGGAGCATTCCAGTCTGCTATTGTGTTTCGCGAAAAATAATTCCTGCATTGTTTTTGATATTTTAACAACAATAAATCTGATGTTTTTATTTGCTCCAGGATGACGACTGCAACACAGCCGTCATGTCACCCCCCCATTAGCTGAAAACAGTACACACAACTGTATTGTATAATATTCGTTCTTGTTAGTGCAGTCTTTTAAATTCATTAATTATACCTATTCTTTGCAGTCCACTCTTATATGTATATACTTATATTTCTGCTCTAAAAATAAGTAACGTTAATATTCATTCTACCTACTGCCGTTAGAAGGACACACAACTGGCAATATAGTCTTTTGGAAAATTTCTGCTTTTTTAAAAGAAAATAGTCTGGATATGAAGCGTGTGGGCATGCTTGTGACAGATGGGGCTCCATCCATGACAGTGAAAGTGAATGGTTTGGCAGCACGTTGGTCCACTGTTGCACCTCAGTTGATCTCCTTACACTGTATTGTGCATCAGGCGGTGTTATGTGCAAGACTAAGCGGAGCGCTCAAAACGACAATGGACAGCGTGATGGCTACAATTAATTTTATTCGCTCCACATCAAGCCTCCCACACCACTTATTCTGAATGCTGCTGTCAGAAATGTCTGCTGAGCACCACGACCTGCTTTTGCATAATGACGTGAGGTGGCTGTCCAAAGGCAAAACCCTGGAGCGTTTCTGTGGTCTCAGAAAGGAGATCATAACTTTCCGCAGCAGCAGCAAGCAAAAAAAGGAAGAAACGCACTTGAGTCGCATACTGGACGACAACTTCATGGCCAATGTCGGCTTTCTGAGCGACATATTCAAACACCTGAATGATCTCAATTTGGGACTACAAGGCAGAGACAAAACTGTCATCAACCTTGTGGAACAGAGGCGCGCATTCCAAGTTAAACTGGACCTTTTCGGACTGATTTGAGCACAGGCCGAATGCTGCATTTTCCGACACTCCGCAAATGCATCTCATCCCCTCCACAAATCACGGATGTGATGACAGATTTCATTGCGAGCCTGAAAAAGAACTTTGCTGGTCGATTGGGATGGACTTGTTCTGCCCACAGAGGTGGCCGTTTTTGCCAGAGACCCGTTCACTGTTGCAATAGAAGGGGACTTATCCGCAAGAGCAAAGAAAGTGTCCCTTCCATTGATGAGGGGAAATTTCCCACTCAAACTTGTTGACATGCAGTCATCTATAACCATGGTACAGGAGCTTTACACCAAAGGGCCCAGAGCCGCGGGAACATATTTTGGATTGGGAGTGCTGACAAATTTCCAGTGTCGTTTTCAGCCAAAGTCAACCACCACACACCTAACTGCATCCATCACAATCTATTTCACTCCACCAATGCCTTCGGATTGCATCAACAATTTACGAGCCTAAAGTTACTGCTCTCACTTCTCCCACTAAGTCAGCAGGGTAACTGTAGCCTACGTGTGCTGTGTAACAAAGGCTTGCTTAATCACACATGTGATGATTTAAAGTATGTTCCCTCAGTGTGCAGTAGTACACCTTGTATTCATGTGTTGCACCGTGAATACTCTGCACTATTTAATTTTATGCATCTTGAGATGTTCTTGGGTCAAATCTGTTTCAAGGCTATAGGTGCCTATAGGTCAGTTTTTTTTCTTCTTTTGTAAGTGGACAAAGTAGGGGCTACCTCAGATTCTGTTCAATAGCTTTAATCGTTTTCTATCCACATTTTGCTGTGCAAACTGAACAAAGTTGAAAGAGAAGCAATGAATGAACCATAAATGTTTTTCAATACATTTGTTTGTGTTGCTTTTAAAATGTGTCATTGCGAGCTGCTTTGCCGCTGAAATGACTGGCCCAGCTAACCTTCTTGGTTTGAAAATCTGGCCCAACTGAATTTGTAATTGAATACCCCTGGTCTATGGTTATATTACATATAAGAGACACATTGTAAAGTAAATGTATCTGAAGTTACCAATTGTCTGTAACATTTGCTTACCACTTAGCTAGCTATGGTAAAACATGCTAACATTAATTTTCTGCAAATCAAAGTTTACTTCTCGTAGTTTAAACGTAGTGTCAGCGAAATGCAAAACGGCGATTGTCAATGCTTATCATTATCTAACGCTATTAGCAGAATTAGCATTAGCTAATGTTAGCAGAAATAAGCTCATTTAACTAAGTTACAGTTACACTAAAGAACAATGGACTGTTGTTGATTCATGTGTATTCTCCTAGATAATAATGAAGTACAGCTACATGCTAGTGTGCATAGATATTTAACTATGAGGGACTCAAATGGAAATTGATGATTCTTTCTCTTTCTTCAGAAATAGGAGTGTTGAGTATGGGGCGCCGTTTGTAAAGCGGCTCACGCTGAAAATAACAGCAACATTTTGTCACATTTAGCTTTAAATAATGTTTAAAAAACTGGTCTGAAATTTTGAGGGTCACTTTCTTGCACATTTACAACAATATTTGTCAACTTGGAAATATTTTAAATAGTTAAATCCATTACACCTAAATGTTAAATCTTAAATCTAAATGCTAAATCTAAATGTTAAATCTAAATCTAAATGTTAAATGTAAATCTAAATGTTAAATCTAAATCTAAATCTAAATATTAAATCTAAATCTAAATGTTAAATCTAAATCTAAATATTAAATCTAAATCTAAATGTTAAATCTAAATCTAAATGTTAAATCTAAATATTAAATCTAAATCTAAATCTAAATGTTAAATCTAAATCTAAATGTTAAATCTAAATCTAAATGTTTCGAGTGAAACTAAATATTTAGCTAATATGCAAATGAAATGCCGGTAACCGGAAGTAACAAAATAAAAGCTCGAGGAGGTCAGTGTATGTTTATATTGTCAAATAACGAATAAAAATCATCTCATCCGGGGATATGGACACTTGAACTTGGATACACGTGATAATAACTACCTAAAATAATAAACACAGTTGGAGAAACTGTATTTGAAGAGTACTTTGAGTTTTTAGTGTCACTTTTATGAATGGTGCCGGACTTATGACCTGTAACCACTATAGCCAGCCACCAGGGGGCTCACTTTGACTGGTCTGTCACGTTCGCTTGCAAGTCAGCAAGAGCCTATCTATCCCATAGACCATTAATATTATATACGGTCTATGATCTATCCGCCGACAAGGCACGGTACTGTCGGCCATGGTCACACTGCGAAATGTCCAACGAATCAGCGTTAGCCGAGAACATGGGCAGAGCCGTCCCGCTGGCTCTACAAACTTATTCAACAGCGACAGCCTCAGGGCCGCCGCAGGCCACCTCGGTTAGTATGTTTTCCAAAACACGTAGCAAGCATAGTAGAGATTTGCTACTACCTTGACAACAATCCAATGCTAGCTACGTGTTTTGGAAAACATACTAACCGAGATAGGGTGAGAAGCTCAGTCATCCGAGAGGAGCTCGGAGTAGAGCCGCTGCTCCTTCGCGTCGAAAGGAGCCAGTTGAGGTGGTTCGGGCATCTCATAAAGATGCCTCCTGGGCGCCTCCCTAGGGAGGTGTTCCAGGCACGTCCAGCTGGGAGGAGGCCTCGGGGAAGACTGTTGGGAAATTTTATCCTTCTGTTTAATGAGTCACCTCAAGTCATTTGAGTTAGGATGTAGAAATTTATTAAAGACGCTGCAGACAGACGAAATGCTTTTCCGGGCAGTTAAACGTGCACGGACCAAATGGAAATCCTGCCTAGCGCAGAGATTCCCCAAAAGGCACTTTAACATTGGCGTGCTCAGATAGAAATAGGTTCTCCTTCTGGAGCCTGATTGGTTAGCTATACTATTGCTGGGGCACTCCTTTCTCTGTCTGTCCCTTTGTAATCATTCTCTTGCTGTGGCCTTGATTGTGGTTTCGCAATCTGCCCTGCCTGTACTCTATCAGTTCCTCCCTTGCTTCATATTTTCCTGTATTCAGGATGCTGTGCCCCAGCTGCAAAGCACACTCTGTTCTCAGTACATTCTAGCTGTTTTGCAACATTAATGCAAGCACCTAACTATCCAACAATAGCATTGAATACAAGTCAGCTTTTACGTGACCTCACCCGTGTGTCCTTCGCTTCTCTCAAACTGCCACCACCCATACACAATTGATCACTAATTTTCCCACAAGACCCAGGACTAGGTGGAGAGATTATATCTCCAACCTGGCCTGGGAACGCCTCGGGATCCCCCAGTCGGAGCTGGTTGATGTGGCTCGGGAAAGGGAAGTTTGGGGTCCCCTACTGGAGCTGCTGCCCCCGCGACCTGACTCCGGATAAGCGGATGAAGATGGATGGACTAACCGAGGTGGCCTGAGGCGGCCCTGAGGCTGTCGCTGTCGCTGTTGAATAAGTACAGCCACCGGGACGGCTAAGCCGATGTTCTCGGCTAACGCTGGTTCGTTGGACATTTCGCAGTGTGACCATGGCCGACAGTACCGTGCCTTATCGGGGGCCGGGCGGGATAGATAGGCTCTTGCTGACCTGCAAGCGAACGTGACAGACCAGTCAAAGTGAGCCCCGTGGTGGCTGGCTATAGTGGTTACAGGTCATAAGTCCGGCACCATTCATAAAAGTGACACTAAAAACTCAAAGTACTCTTCAAATACAGTTTCTCCAACTGTGTTTATTATTTTAGGTAGTTATTATCACGTGTATCCAAGTTCAAGTGTCCATATCCCCGGATGAGATGATTTTTATTCGTTATTTGACAATATAAACATACACTGACCTCCTCGAGCTTTTATTTTGTTACTTCCGGTTACCGGCATTTCATTTGCATATTAGCTAAATATTTAGTTTCACTCGAAACATTTAGATTTAGATTTAACATTTAGATTTAGATTTAACATTTAGATTTAGATTTAACATTTACATTTAATATTTAGATTTAACATTTAGATTTAGATTTAATATTTAGATTTAACATTTATATTTATATTTAGATTTAACATTTAGATTTAGATTTAATATTTAGATTTAACATTTAGATTTAGATTTAACATTTAGATTTAGATTTAATATTTAGATTTAGATTTAACATTTAGATTTAGATTTAATATTTAGATTTAGATTTAACATTTAGATTTAGATTTAACATTTAGATTTAGATTTAACATTTAGATTTAACATTTAACATTTAGGTGTAATATTTAATATTTGGATTTAACTATTTAAAATATTTCCAAGTTGACAAATATTGTTGTAAATGTGCAAGAAAGTGACCCTCAAAATTTCAGACCAGTTTTTTAAACATTATTTAAAGCTAAATGTGACAAAATGTTGCTGTTATTTTCAGCGTGAGCCGCTTTACAAACGGCGCCCCATAGCTGAGAGCCACGATGGCATGTCCCCCCACCCAATGCCCCAGAAGTAAGCAATAGCAATAGTTCATTTTCTTTTGCTAATTATTGTACATTAAACTTTTATCAGACTTTTGTACAACTAAGCCGAGGTAATAATGAATTTTCAAAATAGTAATTAAGAGTGCTGTTCATTTATCCTTTTTCTCTATAGCTTAAAATATGATACTTTAACCGCTATTACAATGCGTTTTTCCATCGAAGGGTCTGGATCATTGGAGACAGCTACGTCCGGCGTGGGGCAGAGAAAGCAGCAAAGACCATGGGGAACAACCTTGGTATTGAGGATATCTCCATGTCTGGTCTGCGGTGAAAGAGCCTTCTCCTTTTCTTTTTCCAGTCCCTACAAGGAAGAGCTGTCCCGGACGTCCTGCTTATTCACCGTGGTGGGAATGACCTGGGAGATATCAAGGGCGTCAACCTCGTCGCAGGAATGAAGGAGGACCTGCAGCACCTCCACCTGTAGTATCCAAGCATGAAGATCATCTTCTCTGGCATCACCCAGAGATGCAGGTGGAGGGCTGTAGCCAATCCGGGGGAAGATCGACCACGCTCACAGGTTTGTGAACAGTGTTATGACTATATGTTCATTCATTCAAACTAAGGTTTGACACTCCTGGACTTTTTTTGCACGATGGAGTTCATTTTACCACTAAGGGAAATGTATTTTATTTTTTAGGGAAATATATTTTTAAACAGTTTGGCAGAATCTATTAAAGCCCAACTTCAACAAGAGTGAAATGTTCATGTCTGTTGAATTTGAGTTTTAATGTTTTTTTTTCTTTGCCCCAAAGAAAGCCCACAGTGTCATGCCTTATGTGATGAGTGTAATTTATTTAACATGCTATTACTTTTTTTTTAATTTAACAATTGTGGCCATAACACTGTTCATCTTACCTGCTCTGCTGTTCCTTGTTCCCTACACCCTCTTTTACATTATTTGTCTTACCTCCATTACCACCCCACGGTCTTTGACACACTCTTGCCCCCATCGGACGTAGTTGTAAAACATTGTAAATAGTTTAAAACATTAGCCTTCATTGTTCTTCGTTATTATAGTTAGTATCAGTGTGCTGTTCCAAGAGCATTACATACTTATATAGGTTGTTACTGGTACCAATTTACATTTCTATACTTTGCCATGCTGCTTTTTCCCACTTTCATATTCGCCAAGTAAACCAAGAAACTGTTAACAAGAATACATTTTTTACCAGAATGTGAACCTGCAACAGATGGAATGTCTCATACACAAGGACTCATGATGAATAATTGCTCCTGGATATACAGTTTATGGCCACACAGCATTCCGGTTTATTGGCATTTCTTTAAACCTATCACAATCATCTAGGGCAGTGCTAGGCTGCGGAAAAAGAGCCAAGCGTTTCCCATCATGCCCTGGGTCCACCTGGGTCTTGCATTCTGTGCAAAGCAACGCCTCCGCCTGCCTCTCAAAACTGCAGCTGCCCACGATCTTGTTAGGTTATCATTGCTTACATGTGCATGACGTCAGAGCAAGTGTCGACGTCACAGGACGTGCCTTGTGGCCTGCCTCATTTTGCCTTATAATGCATCTTATTGGCTTACCCACTCCTCTCGCTCAAACCTAACTACGTTGACACATCTAGCAGATCTGATCTAGGATTTACCGATCAAGTCGGACACAAATCTAACCGGCATGCATTGGGCAGCGACCACTGGGGATCGATTCTGCGCAGGCCTGGCTCATCTCAAACGAGCCTAGTGTCTTGAAGGGGATACGGTAGGCCTACATGTTACGCTAATAGTCTGTACACACCCACACAGTCCTCTGAAAGGCTCCTATCAAGCAACATCAGTGACATAAAATCAAGAGTGCACTTCTGAGGATTCAGAAAACTAAACTTATTTTATTCTTTGTAACTTATAGTTTTGAGATATATTTATGAAAGGTTCTTTTGTAACATATTGAGAAGGTGTGATGGAAAGATAGAACATGCAGTGACAATTAGCTAAAGCCTAGAGTGAATTCTCAGTGCTGATGTAAAAAAATTGTACAAATAAGCTTCTATGGTGAAGTTTTGCATTTTAAACTCTAGATGGCGACGTACACCTGCTTTAATACTTCATATACCAACATGTCCAAGTCCTCAGCATCTCATGTTTGTTTTTAGTCTCACTGTACTTCTTGCTGCTGATATTTACAAAGACTGACTTCTTGAGACCTGGCTGGAATGAGCAGGATCACCCATTATACAAAAGTACACTCCACTAATATGTTTATAGTTACATACAAATCATAAAAAATGTCCAAATGTACAAAAATACTTTTGAGAAAAACCTGCTTAACACTACACAGGGAGGGTATACTTTAGGCCCACATGTACCTTTAGTAGCCTAATAATTACATTTTGGATCTAGGCCTATATCATCTAATAATTTAGATACATTTTTTTTGAAAATCTCTTCACATGTTTTAAATATATTAGAAACCAGTAATTAATGCCATCATCCGGCTTATTCATTTACACTCCAAACGGCTCATACTGCGTTGTGTATGGATTACCTCAAGGGACATGGAAATTAAAATAGAGCATTTCTTTTTTTGAACATCTATGTAATAGTACATTATAGACAAGAATGAATACATTGGTTTTCAAATGTTAATTAATCCATTGTTGATCAATGTATTTTTAAATGATGTATTTAATTACTGTTTCAAAGTTAAATTAGGAAAATCTTTTCATAGTGCCTCTATTACAGTTTTTCTTGATTGGTTTGACCTGCTTAAAGAAATTGGGATCCACTCGGTTTTCATCATCACTGTGTCAGCAGAGCAGAAGACACCTATTGCAAATGTGTTAACCCTTTGTCATTGGATTGGCACATTTTCAACCACCTTTATGCAGAACAGTTAACACAGGTGTCATTCAAGCAGTCCAAACTATTTTGTTTTAGGTATGGTAACCAAACAGAAACCATCTGTTCCTAACTATTAGAAACTACCCACATTAGTATGAAATCACTGAAGCACCTGTTTGACACTCCTACACGCAAATCTTCAATTAGCAATCCGTCTGCAGGGTTAGGCCATGTGGCCCCCTCATCAAGACAGAAGAGACTGAGGATCACTAGTGGTTCATCAGTAGTTTCTTATACTCTACAGTAATAAAAAAAGATGTTTATACTTTACTGTAATATATTTTATTTTCTTAATTTCTTATACTGTAATATATGTTATTTTGGTTTACATTTTGTGTAATATTTAAACTATTTCAGTTTTCAGCCACAGTTTGAAAATAAGAATCAATGGAAACAAATTTTTTTTTTTTGCATCAAAGCATTTCTGATTCTGGATTCAATTCTTTGCAAGAAGGCACATTTGACAACAAATGGCACTGGCATGAAAGCAACGTACAGTAATAGGCTAAAATGACAAGCAATGGTGCACGGATTCACACTGAGTGCTGTATTTTGTATTTTGTTGTCCACTTTGTAATGGTTGATTGGAAGAGCTCATACACTTGTTTGCAAGCTGTGTTGTCAGAAGGCCAAATTTGCTTTTGTTGCATATTTGTTTTGGTACAGTTAGAGCCTTTTGCAATCAAAATGTCTCATTTTGACCATGAGTGCCACTATTTCAGCTTGTGTGTCAACTGTTTTGAAAATGTGGACTTTGAGTTGACTGCTGCATCAAAGCAATCAAGACAAACTGTAATAAAGAATTAGTTAATGGATTTCTTAATTTCAATTTCTTAATTCCTGTATTTAGATATTAAATAAATTTTCAATTTGCATGTCCCTTGAGGTCCTCCATAGTTGTGTAAGTTTGGTATATCCGTGTTGTCTGATTTGTGGTGCAAGCAAACTAAACACTAACCCTGTGGGAAGGACTGTGAAGGGCCACATGCAAGCAACATATGCTGTGTAGTGTAGATTTTTGTAGTGTGGGTAAGCCTTCAAATCCCACTCAGACAACAAGTTACCAGGCATCCATTCATGTTAGATCTTTGTGTGTGTGTGTGTGTGTGTGTGTGTGTGTGTGTGTGTGTGTGTGCGTGTGTGTAACCTAACACTGCAGATGGGATTACGTTAAAATTGAAAGCCCTCTGCGTCTGCATGAGTTGCTAAAGAAGACCTGTTGCTTTATAACTAACGCCAAAGGCCCCTGACCAAGCAATGTTTTTTTTGCGGGGAGTGAGACTGTCTCTGTGTGTGTGCGTGTGCGTGTGTGTGTGTGAGACAGGTAAGGAATTGAATGAGTCTTCTCAATGAGATCAATATTTGGTTCTCTAAATTCTTAATTCTGTGTTACCAGGTATTTGCTGAATATCTTTATGGGACAGCAATCTGAGTTACAACCTGTTTAGTCAAATGAAAAATAAAAATAAATTAAGCACCTAGCACCTTTGAAAACTGCTTTATAAACAAAGTTAAGTATCATTATTACTACTATTAAGTAAAAGAAACCAACACATAGACAGTGAATATATAAATGTGTCTTATATTCTCTCCTGGATGGTGCTTCTTCCTTGTCCATCCATCTTCCGGCTGTGGGGTACACTGCTGCGAGGAGTCCATCAACTCAGAATGTAATGGACAACTGTCTCCACCTCATTACACACACACACACACACACACACACAATTGTTTGTGGGTAGAACAACAACAGCATACTGTTGGTGTTCAAGTATTAGAAGTATTCGTATTTGCTTTCACAAGTCTTGAAATGTATTTAATTCAATAAGCAGTATATACTGTATATATATATATATACAGTGGGTACGGAAAGTATTCAGACCCCTTTAAATTTTTCACTCTTTGTTTCATTGCAGCCTTTTTCCAAAAATCAAAAAAGTTCATTTTATTTCTCAGTAATGTACACTCAGCAACCCATCTTGACAGAAAAAAACCAGAAATTTAGAAATTTTTGCATATTTATTAAAAACAAAAACTGAAATATCACATGGTCATAAGTATTCAGACCCTTTGTTCAGTATTTAGTAGAAGCACCCTTTTGATCTAATACAGCCATGAGTCGTTTTGGGAAAGATGCAACAAGTTTCTCACATCTGGATTTGGGTATCCTCTGCCATTCCTCCTTGCAGATCCTCTCCAGTTCTGTCAGGTTGGATGGTAAACGTTGGTGGACAGTCATTTTCAGGTCTCTCCAGAGATGCTCAATTGGGTTTAAGTCAGGGCTCTGGCTGGGCCATTCAAGAACAGCCACAGAGTTGTTGTGAAGCCACTCCTTCGTTATTTTAGCGGTGTGCTTAGGGTCATTGTCTTGTTGGAAGGTAAACCTTCGGCCCAGTCTGAGGTCCAGAGCACTCTGAAAAGGTTTTCGTCCAGGATATCCCTGTACTTGGCCGCATTCATCTTTCCCTCGATTGCAACCAGTCGTCCTGTCCCTGCAGCTGAAAAACACCCCCACAGCATGATGCTGCCACCACCATGCTTCACTGTTGAGACTGTATTGGACAGGTGATGAGCAGTGCCTGGTTTTCTCCACACATACCGCTTAGAATTAAGGCCAAAAAGTTCTATCTTGGTCTCATCAGACCAGAGGATTTTATTTATCACCATCTTGGAGTCCTTCAGGTGTTTTTTAGCAAACTCCATGCGGGCTTTCATGTGTCTTGCACTGAGGAGAGGCTTCCTTCGGGCCACTCTGCCATAAAGCCCCGACTGGTGGATTGCTGCAGTGATGGTTGACTTACTACAACTTTCTCCCATCTCCCGACTGCATCTCTGGAGCTTAGCCACAGTGACCATTGGGTTCTTCTTTGCCTCTCTCACCAAGGCTCTTCTCCCCGATAGCTCAGTTTGGCCGGACGGCCAGCTCTAGGAAGGGTTCTGGTCGTCCCAAACGTCTTCCATTTGAGGATTATGGAGGCCACTGTGCTCTTAGGAACCTTAAGTGCAGCAGAAATTTTTTTTGTAACCTTGACCAGATCTGTGCCTTGCCACAATTCTGTCTCTGAGCTCTTCAGGCAGTTCCTTTGACCTCATGATTGTCATTTGCTCTGACATGCACTGTGAGCTGTAAGGTCTTATATAGACAGGTGTGTGGCTTTCCTAATCAAGTCCAATCAGTATAATCAAACACAGCTGGACTCCAATGAAGGTGTAGAACCATCTCAAGGATGATCAGAAGAAATAGACAGCACCTGAGTTACATATGAGGGTCACGGCAAAGGGTCTGAATACTTATGACCATGTGATATTTCAGTTTTTGTTTTTTAATAAATATGCAAAAATTTCTAAATTTCTGTTTTTTTCTGTCAAGATGGGTTGCTGAGTGTACATTACTGAGAAATAAAATGAACTTTTTTGATTTTTGGAAAAAGGCTGCAATGAAACAAAGAGTGAAAAATTTAAAGGGGTCTGAATACTTTCCGTACCCACTGTATATATATATAGAGAGAGAGAGAGAGAGAGAGAGAGAGAGAGAGAGTGAGTGAGTAAGTGTGTGTTTTAATAAAAAATAAATAAATACCCAAATGTTTAAAAAAAGAGTGTTCTTAAAAGAGTATTAAAAGAGGACAAAGATGTGGCTTGCCTGATCTTTTCCAGAAAATCATTCCAGAGTGACGGGGCTCTGATAGCAAAGATCCGATCACCCGTGGTTTATAGGTGGTCTAGAGGGTCCTCAGAGTCACTGCAGGGGGCCTCCCAAATCATTCATTTTTTATTTTTTTTTTCTAAAACTAAAATGTCTTATAGTAATATAAATACACCATGCAAATATAAATCCCAACTGGTGATAAGCTTACTGGCCTATAGGTAATGTACACATACTGAAAGAGCCATTTTCATCTATTTAGTGTATAGGACACAACTTGTCCAACAGGGTGTCCCTATTGTGCTTTTGAGTCCCATCTATTTAGGTAGGAACCTTTACGGCATAACATGTCATACCCAATAAGAGCTAAGTCAGACCGGCTCTGGTCGAGTGCAGATGTGAGTTACGCATGCTCAGAATGATTTACAGCATAACATGTCGTACTGAAATTTGTAAAATCCATGAAATAATAAACTTTTCTTATTACAAACAATAAAAATAAGAATACAAAATAAAAAGACGATGGGAATCATTTCAGATTGTTTGGTTGCTAACGTTAGCTTAAAACACCATTCAACTGACAACCTTGTTGTGTTTGATTGCTAACTTGTAGTCCGCAGTGAACGAACTTCGTTAAGTAGATCCATTTTTAATGTATTGACATTACAGAAGTCTCTCGTTAGCATCTTGTATGCTACTTGTCGTAAAGTGACGCATGCGCAACTCGCAGCTTCACTTGACTTAGCTGTTATTTACTTCTGTCATTCTGATTAGTTATTCACTAATACCCCGGTTACTGCTGTGCATGTAAAAGCACTGAGTGTAATTAACCTACAATTGGGGTAATATGTATTATTATATTTTTATTATATTGAATTATTGTTATGCTTTATGTTAATGAATCTGCAAGATATCTATAATAAAAACTTTGTGGTACTTAAAAGCAGAACAATGTGGCCTTCTGTCACTCAGTATGAATGATAACAATATGTACTGTTGGTTTACTAACTAGTTAATCTCCCATTGTTAAAAAATCATAGAATTTTGTCTCATCTTTTTTAATTTCCCATTCCTTTAAAGTTAGTTTAGTTAAGTTTCTTACAAAAAATAGAAAACAAATTACAAAAATAAAATAAAAAGCTACATCATGCTGCTAATGTCCACTTATAAACATGTTGGTCATTCATACCACATATTCAGGAGTATGAAAGAGCTGAAAAGAGACATGAATATAGTTGGATTCATTATTTTTGGTTTGTGCTCACACACACACACACACACACACACCCTTGGTTCTCTCCCCTCATACTCTACCTCCTCCTCCTTTTGACACTGTTTCTCCTGTTTTCCCACCTCTGCCTGCACCCTCATCCTTCTGTCATTCCTCCCCCACCTCCTTGCCTCTCTCAAGTCAAGCCATTTATTTGCCATTTCCATTGCCTTTGTCACAAAGCAAGAGTCATTTACATCTTTGTGCACTTTGTGCAAAACAAAGTCTCATTGATTTATAATGCTGAAATAGTCATTAGATAGTTGCCTGTTCTGATTTCTGAAGGTTTGAAGTATGGACGCCACTGTAAAGCCACTCAAGATAAGCTTCTGTCATGGTCAATCCATGGCTGAGCACATCCATTGTTCAAAACAGGTAATCTGACCTTTGACCTATGTATAGGCCTATACTAATTTAGCAGTGATTGGTTAGTGTTCAGTTAAGCAAAATGTATTTGCACATGAGAGGTGTGTGTGTGTGTGTGTGTGACTCCTGGAAAAAAGTGTAGCATTTTACAAGCAAGTCAGTTCCTATTAAAGAAAGTTAATATTAATGGACAGAGCATGTATGACGTCACCCATTGGTGGGCGCAGCCATCCTGGTTGCGGATGTGACGATTTTAGACGAGAGGGAGGAGGGAAGGAGGTGCGCTTACACTCTACGTTATGTTACACACTTTCACTGACAATCAGATAAAATGTTTACAGAGGTAATAAATCTAGTGAGGTGTGGGTCACTTTCTCACACAGACTTCTACACCGATCTTCTTTTGCAACCACACGTGTCGCCCCCTGCTGGAATTTAGATAGAATGCAGGTCCAAGGCACACATCGCCAAACCGGATGCTTTGTCCATAACTATTAACAGTCTATGGTGTAGTGTTTTGAAAAAAGTGTTTTATGCAATTGAAAACTGAGTGAAAAGCTGAAAAACAGCTTGTGGTTTTGGAGATTTGGTGTGTAGTTTTGCACTTTGAGTGAGAGGTTTCAAACATCGTGTGACATGAAAAGATTTTGTGTGTAAGCAGTTGGAAAAAAACTGTAAGCAGAAACTGGATAAACAGAATGCAAACACAATTGAAAACGTGCAATAAACAAATCCTCTCCACTTCTCCATCATTTTCTGCACAGCCTGGCTCCTATACTCTTGACTTCCTCATCTCCTCCTCGTTCGTCGTGTCCTTTTTACCTTTCAGCCCCCCCCTCCACCTCCACCTCCTGCCCTCCCGTTTCACTGCTCCCTACTGGATATCAATCAGAATCTATCACTCCAACTATTTCTGCTGCCGTTGTGTCAGAATTCACAGGAACTTCATCAAACTGGGAAACAGTTTCATTGTTACATCCAACCCTCGCTGCATGTGTGAGTGTCGGGCCTGGGTGGTAGGATTGATGGAATGCGCACAAACGTATTTTCCATCCAGCTTCATGTGAAGGCTTGCACACACACACACACATACACAAACATTAGGGTGTTAATTGTTGTGATAACACCTTACAATAACAAGGCTCTAATTATTAACATGTTTGGCTGTTGGAGTGTGTATCTGGCACTTGTGTACGGATCATGCGGTGAGTGTGTTTGTATGTGCAGCAGTGTGGGGTGTGGCACCAGGGGAAGAAGGTTTGATGATTTTGAAATATGCTGCTGTGTGTGTGTGTGTGTGTGTGTGTGTGTGTGTATGTGTGTGTGTGCAAGCCTTCACGTGAAGCTGAATGATGGGTGATGATGTCTCAGTCTCGAACCTCATTTGCATATGACAAGGGGTCTTTTGTCCTTTGGTTAATTGAAAATCATCTCTTTGAGAAATTAGACTATTGCTATGCAAAATGCATTACAGACAGACACACAAATTACTATAGAATTCTCATGTGTTTAACAAATAGCACACAAAATTTATTTTAGCCCTTTCTGCCCTGGAGTGTTGTTTTACAGAAACGTGTTAACATTTAAAGCTACCAGAGGAACAGAAAGCTACACAAAGATAACTCCAAAGAGCACATATCTGAGATCTTTATAAAGAATGTCTTATTAAAGCAGCAACATTTGACATGGGGACTTAATATTCAATACATTGTCAGTTAAAGGATACTTTCAGATTTCCATCTTAATGGGATACTCACATGCCCACATGTACATTGGAGGAGTTATTGGTGAAGGATTTAGCTAAGGCGACGCTAGCGATGCTAACCCAACGGCACGACCAAACGTTAGCGACTGCTTATGGCAGTTACAGAGTGGCTTTGGGCAGATACAATAGTTTAAAATTTCAACAGAGTACCCGCCTTCAAGGAAGTTAACACTTGTCAATGGGGAGTGGTCACACTGTACAAATGAAATGTAGATTGTGTGGTAGGACCAGACTTTCGTTAAACTCCCGTCTGTTGTAGTAAATAATTGCCATCACAATAACTTTTCAGTTTTAAAATCCCTTCCTTTGATATTATAAAACCACTGTGCAGTGTTGTGATGTCTGATGAGCCTTTAAACTCCTGGATCTGTGCTGGTACATGACGCAACACACCACCACCACCACAGACCCTTGCATTATTTTAATGCAGTGCTGTTGTTTTGCATTCGTAATGCCTCTATTGGCCAATTAAATATACATGCAAGATCACAATTGCGATAGATTACTTTGTAACATGAACAGCATATTTCTACGGTTTACCTTGCAGTCTGATCCCATGGTAAGATATAGGGGGCAAAATCCACAGTCCTCGTTCTATGCAAAGTTCATCTGGAGTTAATACGATGATTTAGCTACCTGAATTTGCCAGATTACATTGGAATTTTCCAAAGTTACAGTATTAGGAATTTTCCTATTTTGTGTCCAGGGACACAAAATACGATAGTAGTCAGATGTTGGTTTGCTGTTGGTACACCCCAGTAAGCACACACATACGCTGCCGCCACATCTTGGCGGTGTAATCGAAATTCAAAACTCAGACTGCTGGAGCCTCACATTAGCTTTGGCTGATTCCTTTATACAGCGACTGCCGATGTGTGACTGCAGTGTATGTTAGTCTCGCATTGGTGTGGCTAGTCCACACAGCATTCTAGCATGGGTGAAAAATGTGCTCTGGTTTATTGTTATTTCTTTAAACCAATCGCAATCGTCTTCAGCTTTTTTGCCGACCGAATACGGCAAGAGTCGCTAAGCGTATGGGGCTCTGGATACGTCACCCCGTGTGTTGTTGTGATTGGTCGTAGTGTTATCCAATTACATGCAGTGAGCTTCCATGCTTGGTGCCGCCCCTCGAGATGGGCGACTTTCATTACTCGATGCCAGACCCTTAATCCTTTCGGATTTGGGTCTGTATTTCTAGGCTTCCAGACTCTAATCTGTCAAAGGAGAAGCAGGTGTGCGCTTGTGAAGTTTAACGTTCGTAGTCCCCAGAGAAGAAGTTGGTAATTTCATGACACAAGTTAGAACCCAAATTGAAACGTAAGCAACAAAAATTGCAGAATTTTTGTTAGTGTGTAAAATTGGTTGTTATTACTGTGACTTAGGAATTTTCAGGTTTAGTTCCATCATATTTCCCATAGTGTCAAAAAACGTTAGCTGACATTGTTGTTCCATAGCTAGCTCAGAGATTATCGGCTAATGAAGTTACTGTTAGCAAAGGGGGGGTTAACACTTTTGCAAGGCACTGTATTTTTATTTTATATAGACTGTATTCTCATTAAAGGCTGAGCCTCCCTAAAGGTCTGATAGACCCTCATAGTATATATTGAGCTGGGTAATATCGTTCAGATCATATTCACAATGCCAACAAAAACACTACAAGATCAGTTCATTAACAGAGGTCACAATCCCTTCCTAGTATAAAGAGGCTGGCTGTCTGACAGAATGCCTGGCTAACTGTTTAGCAGCCTGGTTTGCTGGCTAGTTATCTGTCTGACTGCCAGGTTGGTGGGTGTACAGAGTAGGCAGCTGGTTGCTTTTCTCGACTGTTTGACTGACTGCTGGTTGACTGAGTGGGCGGCTGGCTACTTGCCTGCCTGCCTGCCTGCCTGCCTGCCTGCCTGCCTGCCTGCCTGGCTGACTGACTGGCTGGCTTTGTGCCTGCTTGGCAAGCTGGCAGCCCCAGCTGTGTCCCGAGCCAAGCCCCTACGCCCCACCAGATCTTAATTGGGTTAAGTTTGTCCGCCACAGATAACACATCCTCTTTCTTTTCCAATGTAAGAAAACAAAAAAATGGCCTGGCACTAATGACGCTTTTTAGTGGGGCTCTTTTCTGTTTAGGTGGAGGGAAATTAGAAAGAATGGGGTGGGTTCCCCGCAGAGAGAGATTGCCAAGGGAAACATGCCATTGTTTGAGCCAAGCGTTCAATGAGAACAGAGAATATGAAGAAAGAAAAAGAACGAAATAAAGTAGATTTGGTTTGTGCTGTAGTGCTGTCACATTGCCACTGTTTCTTTTTTACTACCCCTTGTGATTGAGGCAGGCAGGACCTTGAGAGATGGAGACACGCACACAGGAATACAAATGTGTCATTGTATGCGTGCATACCAGTTGTACACATAATTTCTCACTTTTTCGTTAGAGCACACACAAAGAAAATGGTCTGTAATTACTTTGGCTGCACCAAGAAATTGAACAGTTTTTGCAGTCACAGGTATCTTCAAGGGAAGAGAGGTGTGTGTGGTGATGGCCACTGGTGAAGGTTTGGTTTCAGGAGTGGGGATGGGGGGCCCAATTTAGTCTTTTGTTCTGCAAGTATGCAAATAAAACTTCCCATTTTGTAGTCTAAACAAGAATAACCAGGCTCTTTCCCAAGGTAACAAAATCTGCCTAGAAGTCCATCTAAAGCTCACAAAATACCACATTAGCTGTGTTCGAATCCGCTTCCCACCACGGGAATAGGGCATTAAACGTCACAACATTAAGTGTGTTCGCCATTTTGTAGTGGGGTTTTAATTCTCAACGGTTCATTTCATTTCATTCACACTATGAAATACCCACAATGCACAGCTAATTTGTGCAAATATACGATGTACCCTACACTTTACTCCTGCATACCACAATGCAACGCAGACGTGTTTTCCGGGAGGAGAAGAAGAAGCAGAGTTAACGTCTTCTTCTCCAATATAGCCAAAAGAAAGAAAGAAAGGCCGCAAAACAGATGGACGTTGTTTTAGATTGTAAGTCAAGCAGCCATTCAAAGATAGCTCTATGTATTTGGCACAGATATCCACCAATCCAAAGTAGCGAGCTGGCGGTCTTTTGTTGTATCTCTTTTTATTTATTAAAGGCCCTGAACACCCACACAGGTGTTTATAGTTCATGTGGCTGATTGGACCTTTTCCCAGGACGTGTGGGTGTGGTTAGACTGAGTGATTGTCATCTTCCTGCGTCCACTGTTAAGTGTTGTTGCACCTTTTAGGGCGGGACAAATGACACCTTTTGTAGAATGACTTTGTGACCTAATAAATTGCCAACAAAGCTCCAGCCCACCTTCAACCTGAAAATAGTCTAATCCGCCAGAATAACTGAAAACACCTGTGGGTGTTCACAGGCTTTAAATCCTCAAACTCAACACTGCCCTGTCCTCTCTGCATTTATGGGTCCACCATTTCTTCTTTATCCTGACACTGACATATTACAGTGAGAATCTTTTTTTCATTTACATAGTCAATATTATAATAACATCAGCTAGATAATTGTATTGTAACATTTTTTAGCAAATTAACTTACAAAACCTTTCTTTCCTTTATGTCAAGGCTACTCAAATATAGCCTGTAAGCCACCTTAAATAAGTTTCAGTAAAACCAACAAAATAAATATGTATTTTTATAATCCTTTGCTTAGCAGATGCTGTCTGATATTGTACCCTAACCTTTACAAAAAGCAGTACATACATGTACCTATTAATGCTTGGGAACATATACAGTATGGACCATTTTGAGCCACTAAAGGTACATACTTACCTTGAGGTCCAATAATCATCCCTAGGGGGTACATAGTGTAGATTGTAAGCTACCTTAGGGGACAGAAATGGACTCCTGCTGTACCCCTATTTAGTGTATAGGGAACAGTGATTGAGTGAATGACGGAACGGTTTGGAACACAGCTATTATATCATATTTGTTGATTTTATGCAAAAAAACAAAGCGTAAAAACGACACATTGTGGTTTATGAGCTGGACTATTCCTTGGCTGGAGCAGTCTCTTCCTAAAATTCCCTACTGGTTTCCTGGCAACCTACCAGTAACATAGGGTATTAGTGAGCTTTAGAGGTGTTGGTAGGTTTATTACCTTTGGATGGAGCCAGGCTGGTGTTTGCCCCTGCTTCCAGTCTTTATGCTAAGCTACAACCAATTTCCTGCGTGTCACAGACTCGTAAGCCCACCCACGACCTTTCCCTAAACCCAACCAGCCCAGACTCTCACCCAGGAGAGCGAGGTTCCTTTAGCGTCCATAACGACAAAGGCACCTGACCAAGCGTCCGTATTTTACGAGAATGTGTTGTGAGCTAAGCTAACCAGCAGATGTCTGTAGCTGGAGACCAGCTACACAGACATTAATGTGGTCCCAATTTCTCAGTGGTGTAATTCCCAAAATGTCGATCTATTGCTTTAAAGGACTGGCTTCCATTTTCTTCTACTGTTTGAGTGCCTCAAACACAATTAAATATATTTGATTTATTTCCTGTCATCAAAACTGTAACTCCAACACGGGCGTGGCGGCTGTCTTCTAATCTACTAATCTTAAATATAAATAGGAAAACAATCTCAGTGAGCCACTAAATGTGCTGTGTACAGCCCCATACACTTATTGGATACGTGACAATTGAAGGGAAGTTAAATTTATGAACAAACCTACATTCATTTACTTGTAACCCTGAGCCTTCATTTGTTAAACAGTGCCATCAGCATAATGACACTAACAATAACCACAAAGTGCTTAAAATAGTGACGATCCT
Source organism: Etheostoma perlongum (assembly GCA_026937815.1). Lineage (NCBI taxonomy): Eukaryota > Metazoa > Chordata > Actinopteri > Perciformes > Percidae > Etheostoma > Etheostoma perlongum. Next base: position 10,805,878 of record CM049378.1, on the reverse strand, counting down.
CATATCAGCAAAATCATAATCACTGTCAGTGTCATCATCATTATCATTATTACCATGTTTTGTTTTCTATAGAGATTTCAGACAGCTGGCAGTCAGTCTCCACTCCATTTGTCTCTCACACACATCCTAACTAATACCTCAGCAAAGACTGTGTATAGAACAAAAGGCTGAACAAATGCTCAAAACAAATATTAAAAATAACATTGATCTCTTTCCTGTGTCTCTACACTGAATATTTATTATTATTATTTATTAATTAATGTTTTCCCTTCTTCTCACCTCTGGATCAGATAATGAATGCAGCGCACGCACACACACACACACACACACACACACACACACACACACACACACACACACACACACACACACATATCTACACACACACATTTCGAATAATGTAGAAGATCAACATACCTTTTACCCACTGCTGAACTGCATAACAAATAGCAATTACTTCGGAACATGCATGCACGCACGCAGGCACGCACGCATGCACGCACGCACACACACACACACACACACACACTCACACACACATGCACTTTACACCTTTGGCATTGTGCACCCACGCCACATTAAGTGGAGACAAAAATCTGGCTTTGCAGTATTTAAATCAGTTATGTGTCTAATTATTCCATATAAAAATAGCTGATATCTAGGGCAAAATCAACGAGATGGAACATTGTTGTCTGCAGAGGGGAGACCTAGTGGAGCTGGCGAGAGTTCAACACAGCAGAAGACAGGGAGACGGAGAGATGGGGAGGCAGAGTGTGTTAAAGGAAGAAAGGGACAGAGTGTGCTTTAGGCTACATAAATTTAACATGAACTCTATCCACTAAGGGCAGGCAAGCAAGCAGCACAATGGGCCAATGTTTAGGAGCGCTTTGTAAGGGTGTAGAGAATGCATCGTGCTACCTCCTCACCTCAGAATTATCAGGCTTTGATACCTGAGAGACAGAAAGAGTGGTACGAGGGAGAATGTGTGTGTATGGACAGAAGACAAAAGGAGAGAATTTACAAGACAAATGCAGTTTTTTCTGCAGGTTACACTGATATAGATGTCCTGCATCCAGCTCTCAGGAGTGTGTGACCCTGACTCTGCACTCAGCAGACTTTGCTTGTTGGCTGAGGATGCTCTTTGATTGTCTCACTGTCCTGGAAACACAGTTGGTTTAATGAATGTATTTCAAAACCTTGGTGCCTGATGTCTGATTTTTTTTTGCACATTTCACCCTCTGTATGTCCATGCAAAATATTCAAATTTTTTCCAAAGAAAGCCAGCAATGTCATTGATGGCAGATGAAGTCATACATTCACGTCGAACGTTTCATTGCTCTCGGAGCACAGAACAATATTCACACTACCGATATCAAGTGCCATAAAAGCACTAAAAAGAACAAAGGAAAATGCCAAGAACAAGACAAGGTGCAGTGATGGAAGAGGAAATGGAGGAGATCAAAAAATCCCTGAGGTTTATCATAGAGGAGATAACCAACCTCGCCAAACAAACAAAAGTTGTTGAACTAATGGCTGAGGTTAAACAACTTAAAACGCTTATCAAGGAAAAGGACAAGAAGATTGAGGACTTAGAAAAAAAGGATCGACGACTTGGAACAATACACACGGATGGAAGATGTGATTATAATCGGACTGGAGACCAAACACTAAACTTACGCAAGAGCAACATCCGACACAAACAAAGGTAAGGACGACAAACAAGTCATTCAGTTTTTTGAAAAACAAAGCATGTCAATTGACAGCAAAAACATCTCGGCCTGTGCTATGACACTCTTTATTGGAAGGACAGTAGGCCTAAAGCTAAGGCCATAACAGTTCGCTTTGTGAATCGGAAAAGTAAGTAAAAAAAAAAAAAACGTCTGGAACTGGAATGAACACCTGACCAAAAAGAACGCGGACGTCGCCTGGCAGGGACACATTCTACAGATGCAAAACAAAATGCAAGCCACCTGCAAGAGAAATTAGGCTTGTTTACGAAGAGCCAGGTCTGTGCCGAATCAATCGTGTCCGATTGCACACATGGGCAACGATAATCTCACGAGAGTAAGGTGGCTACAGGTTTGAGACCCAGGCAGTGCAGTTGCTTTTTACCGACTGCCAGACCCAGACGAACCCAGGGGCATGCTGGGAAATGCCAGCCTCTCAGCTGACCTAACAGCTGATTTGTTTAGAATCTACTACATGATGATATTTTATATAAACTTTATTGTTTTTTATTTGGAGGTATTTAAACTGCTATTTGTCTGATTTAAAGGCTTATTCTGTACAGAACACATGTTGTTGATAGTGACATTAAGAAATTAATAATAGATAATAATATTAATAAAAGAGACTAAATCCGTTCAGATTACAGATCATATACAATTTGTTGTTTATTGACATCAGCAACAGATAGCATGTAGAGCATTTTGAGAGCTTGAGGATTTTATTGACCCAAAAAACAAGGTTCACACCAACAAAGAGAGTCCTGGGTGCGGCAGGCAAAAACTGGACCCAGAATGAATAACAAAGAAAAGAACAGGATACCAAAAACGAAAGTAATCCAGAAACAGACACTGCTGACCAAAAAACTCCACGAATAAGAAGACAGGCCTGAATACAACTGGGAACTGACACAGTAGAGAAACAAACACAACATGTTCTGACACAGGGATCACAGACACTAAATACACTGGGATCAAGGTAACAAGAGGCAGGTGACAAAAGGGCTGTGAAACAGATGAGAAACATCAGGCAATTATGAGGGTGGGCAAACACAGGAAGTAAAGCAAGACACAAAAAAACAGAAAATCCAGACTGTCAAAATAAAACAGGGCAAAATATAAAACAAGACAATGAGACAGGATAATACAAGACCAAAACAGAAGAAACTACAGGACAAAATACAGAACAAAATAACAAAACCATAACATACTCTGTCTTAATAGAAACAACTGGAGACTATAACATTTTTATTAAATTGGAATCGGACCACACTGTTTCTGTTACTTCCTGTTTAGCCTTTAAGACAGCTGGAAATGGCCGTAAACTGTCCAACTTGAGAACTGGTTTTTGTCACTGCCCCCGGCTGCTATCCGCCCGCTCTCTTCCAATTTACAGGCGAGGCGCACTGCTTCTCGAACAAGCCTAATGTAATGATTTGGCTGAACGGACCTCTGGAAATCGCTAAAGTGGCCATGGTGAGGGAAATGAAAGACCTGAACCTGTACAGACACAGAACATACAATTTGCTACATGGAAGAGTTATCTATGACCTCAGTTTGCGTGCAGTTTAGTGTCCCAAATTCCACTATGGCCATGCCAAGACCCGCCGATTGGTTGGGGTTAGGCATTTAAACACATAATATTTGGACATCTGAAATTCAAAACTTTTAGACATACTGTATTATGTAAGATAATATTGAAATATGAGAGTATATGAGAACAGATTGTCTGGAAGTTGTCATAGAATATGCAAACCACATGTTAATTGTGACAATGTTCATGAACTGAGGACCAAAACGCAGGGAAGAGGCAAGCAGGCAGGCGGGAAGGTCCAAAAACTCCATAAAACAGGAAACGGCACATAGTCTGTATGTGCCGTTTCCTGTTTTATTTTGAAGGTTGGTCTCTGTCTCGTCTTTTTTCTAGTTTTACTGTCTATCTGCTTGTCCTACCCTGCCCTATTTGTGATTCACCTGAGGAATACAAGACAGACTACCACACAAGACCGTGGAGGAAACAAAGACACAAACACGAGGAGACAAGAAAGGACCGAAAAAAAACAAAGTAGGAGAAAAAGAAACAAACCATAACAGTTAATCATATTAAAAACCAAAATATCAAAGTCCATAGCAATTCTGCACAAAACCAAAGATATTCTTAAAACTAATTCACAATCTCTCAACATCTCTCAGTCTCTCAAAACAATCTCTCATACAGACATATGTAACTTATGGTGTGGAAGTTTGGGGGAAAACATATACAACGATCACAAATTTAATTTTCTTACTTCAAAAGAGAGAGATAAGAATCATAAATGGGGCTTATTATCGTGAAGTGACAAATCAGTTATTTATAAACTTACAGGTACTTTAAATAAGGGAACTTGTAGACCGTACAATAGCATCACTAATGTACAAAATATGTTTTGTGATCATTTTATTTATTTATTTTTTATATATTTAGAAACCACAAACAGCAACAAACAACCACAAACAACACACTGAGACTGTGAACACGTCCCAGGGCAAAAAAACATAGAGAGGATAGACGGGAGGGAGGGAGACAAAACAACACACACACAAACACAAGACAAAGGACCAAACACCTGCAAGTTAAAGCAACGGCTGTAGCTCAAGGCTACAGCCTGGACCTCAGAGAATCAGTGATGCTCAGCCAAGTGTCCAGAGTCCTTCCTGGTGCTCCATGAAAGGGTGTCGTAGAGAGTTCCATATAAATTACATCCAAGAAGGAAAGGGTCCATGCACAGATAAAAAGGTCATGAGGATGTACGGTCGTTTGAATGCACATAATTGTTGTAAAAGTTTATTGCTGAAAAAGATAGCTGTAGCTTAGCTCCAAGATAGCTGACACTCGTTGCTTCAGCTCTCTTTGGCTTGCTTCAGGTCCAACCCCCTATGGGCGTGTTGAAAACATGCAGAACTAGCTGGCTTGTAGTTCACTGCCTCTGGGCAAAAATGCCTCTGTTGACGCAAAATGATGGTAGTACTAGCGTTAGCATAGCAAGCTAACAATTTTTAAAAATGTTTCAGTTAAGAACACGATTGCAGGACTGTGTAGAGCAGAAAACAAGACTGTTGTAAGTTTGTGTGGGGGGTGACATTATTTAGTGACAGTGGATAGACATGAAAGGGGAAGAGAGATGGGGGATGACGCTAGGATTCGAACCCGGACTGCTGCAGCACTCAGCCTACATGGGGCGAACGCTCTTACTGGGTGAGCTAGAGGCCACTCTGACTGTTGTAATTTTTAAATCAATTATTTAGGCCAAAAATTCTTACATTTATGGGTCTCTCTGGTCGCCATTGTTGCCGAGGTATCTACCCCTTCCCCTTAGCCCCACCCCTTGATCAAAACGAGTATTGGGACAACCCTTACTCTCATTTGATCACACAAAACTAAGGGGAAAGGTTAAGATAGAGAAATGTTTAATACTGTTTGTATTCTTGTGTTATACCCTGTTTCCTCCCAGTAATGCCCAATGCCTGGTCCAGTGATGAGGCGACGGTTGTGACAGATATGTTTAAATGTAAATGTAAAAGGACTGTTCTTATATAGCGCTTTTCTAGTCTCAACTGCTACTAAAAGCATTTTTACATAGTTCAGGAACCATTCACCATTCACACATATTCACAAAAACATTGTATTTGAGAGCTGTAGCAGTATCACTAACCAGTTTGGGGAAGATGGTTCACAGTAATTACAAGGTTAGAGAGCCTGCGTACACTGCGGTGATCAAACCTACAATTAGTTTTGCTCAAGGCCACCATTTTTCTTGTGCATACATTACTTCATACATTACATATTTTGATTGGCCTACACATCAGCCTGACACAGTTAAACATATCAGTAATGAAAGTAGTCCTTGTTGGAAATTTAATTTAGCTCTCTAACAAACAAGATGGTCACTGGGCCTTTTTGAAAACAGTAATGCAGTTATTAAAATATCCCTTCCAACCCAGTTACGTAGATGCTGCAGTAGTGATCCCTTTATACTTCCATCCTTCAGGAAAACTGCTACACAGTTTAGTTTTGTCTCAGTCATGGATATAAAATTAGTGGACATACCGTGATGTCAACGTCATGATAGTGGTCTGCAATTTTAAAGCCTTGAGTTATATTTTTTTCTTCAATTGGATGTGACAATGTTGCACTTGTGCTAAGCTAAACACGAAACGGGAAAAGTTGCAGATTTTCAACCCTTCTGAAGCATTGTCCATTATTTCCCCCTTTAAGCTTATCATAGCGTTTCGTGAATTTGTTGTGCTTGTTCGTGATTTTGTTTATCATCCCTGCATGCTGACTTGTGAAGCCACTTCTTCAGATTGCCGGACCGTCTCCACGGTCGTCGCGAACGTTAAGGCCTTGGTTAACTTCAGTTTACGTGAGACATCCTTATCCAATATCCCGACAGCGATCCTGTCGCGGATATTCTCTTCCCTCGTTGTGCCCAAGTCGCAATGGTCGGACAGCTCGTATAGAGTTCTGAAGAAAGTCTCCGCTTTCTCTCCCGCCCTCTGCACGCGCTGGTGGAACAGTGCTCGTTCATGAATAACATTCCGTCTTGGCACAAAATATTCATCTACAACTGCATCACAGGCCGCTACAGGTTGGTAGGGGGAGGTCCACTTCAGTTCAGTACCTGTCCTCCAGCATAGGTTGTTTAAGTCTGGCCAGTCTGATGACACACCAAATCCCTGTGCCTGTCCAACCAGCTTTTCAATGGTCTTTCTTTTAAAACCCACAAAGCTGTCTTACTCACCGAATGCGTATAGCACCTTCTGTCTTTTACCGTGAAATCCAGCAATAACAATGCTCTGGCCATTTGCCTCGCGCTGACATAATCACAATTTAGCATGGTAAGTTGAGACTGTCTTGTGGCTGTGTACTCCCACATGCAGTTTTGGAACTTTTCTAGAAAATGAAACATCTTGTGGAATGTGTGTTGAGACAAAACCATATCCTAACCACGTTTACAGTTTTGTTGTCCATTTCACGCAATACTTTTTGGATGTTGCAAAAAGATGTTGAATTTTAGAAAAAGCCATTGCTTGCATTTTCAGAAGAACAGGAAGAGGTGACAATGCCATCCAGTCTGGTCATAAAACGGATGTGCCATGTCAGTCTTGCAGACTCCATTCTCCAGCAATGTTACTTGTGACCCAGGTAGTTCTAAGTCTTATGTCTAGCATACACTCTGCGTGGATGGTCTAAACACACACCAACCAGATTATCAATTCAATTCAATTTTATTTATAGTATCAATTCATAACAAGCGTTATCTCGAGACACTTTACAGATAGAGCAGGTCTAGACCACACTCCAGAATTTACAAGGACCCAACAGTTCTAGTAGTTTCCTCCAGAGCAAGCAACAGTGGCGAGGAAAAACTCCCCTTTGGGAAGAAACCTCGGACAGACCCAGGCTCTTGGTAGGCGGTGTCTGACAAGCCGGTTGGGATTAGAATGAAGAGTGGCAATAACAGTCACAAAAAATAGCAGTTTGTAGTAGTTCATGGCATAGCAGGGCACTGTGCGGCATTACAAGGCACAGCAGGACGTAGCAGGACGCAGCAGGATGTAGCAGGACGTAACATGGCATCGCAGGATGTGTAAAGGGACCATGGCGATAGCTGCTACCATGATTTTAGAGCCTCCATGATCCAAGGATACATGCTGGGCGAAAAAGAACATAAGGACTCCGGGGAATGACTCCCCAGAGCTAGGTTAGTAACAAGCATTTCTAGGACATGGATGCACACAAATGGAAAGATAGAAAGATAGAGAAAGATAGAAAGATAGCCGTCAGACAGTCCGGCGAGGTCAGTGACTCGAGTCTGTTCAGTGTGTTCGTGCGGTCGTCAGTTGAAGGAGTCCTTCAACCTTCATTTGGGCCGATTTGACATGTTGAATCAGAAGGCGGGCAGTCAAACTAAATGACCAATCTGATTTGTAACCTGGAAGTGATGGATGAGCGGGACAAACGCCTCTATAAATCTGAGGAATATCTTTTAAACTGACCTTTGTAGATCTAAAATGAAGACAGATTCAGCAACTGCATGGCCTATTTCTTGCTTAAAATGTTTTCAGTACACGTTACAGTGAACTACACTGTAAATAATGGCTGTGAAATCTAGTTATTTACTTTAGATTTCACAGTAACACTACTGTATATGATTTTTACAGTAGAATGCTGTAAAGTTTACATTACAACCTTGTTTACATGACAAAATCACAGTAGTCTAAGTACTACAGTTGAAATCACAGTTGTCAAAGCATTACTGCAAAAAAATCACAATATAGCCACTGTAAATAGTACAGTAAACTACTGTTTTTTTTAAAACTTTTTTATCTTATGTTGTGTTCAATTGTTTTGTATTTTACAGTGAATACATAAAATACTGTAAATGGAAGTACGGTACCTTTACTGTAAACACACGCAGTAACTAGTTGGCCAATTGTTTCCAGTAAGTTACTGTAAATTTTACGTAAAATTTGTTACAGTGCATTTTTTGTCAAATATGAGATTGTATTCCGAAGGAGCGGCCATGACGGTCTGGCTTTGAAATTCCAGAGATGCCAGACCCACGTGAAACGTCCGTCCAATCAGCTGCCGGTTTTCATTTTTTGGGCAACAATACAGATTACCGCCGCCTGCTGTTATGGAGACGTATTACGTCTTGTGCACGCACAGAACGTACGCTCAAGTCGGCGTTGTTTTGGTATGTTCCAAGGCAATTTTTTGACCAACTCAGGGAGACTGTCAGCCCGACTGCCTTTTCTGCCGAAGGTCAGCCGTCTTGGTGTGTCAGAGCCTTTAAGATGGTAAAAGAGTGGGGTTGGTCGGCCTTTAAACTGTACCATGTAACCACAGCTACATTTACAGAATGTGTAGAATTTCAACTGATACATGAATGTTAGTCAGTTTAAAAGATCATTTTGCAACTGAAGAAAGTCACAATTTGTCGTAGGATTGTCATGGTACCACTTAGTTTTGTGTGAAACTGCTCAATAAACTACATACTATGTCGTCTCGCACAATATATGTCACCTTGCTTGGTGCTAGCTAGCTTAGCTTACCGGATGTGTTTTAGCTTGCGTCTTTTTATCAGCCGGGAAGCAAAGAACGAGTAAGATCTAGGGGTGGGCGGATCGATCTAAATATCGATAGTATCGATGCCAACGCTGGTATTGGTATTTGATCGATACAACTGTAATTGAATCGATATTTTAATTTAGATATCTCTCCTCTACGTTCACTATACTTTGCTTGTGTCTTCCACCTTCCTGAGCAAACGCTGCTTTCACATCTTGGCCCACATTGCTCCTCCTCCCCCTCCTGCTCCTCTGCTGTGATTCGTTGTTGTGTCGTCACGTGACTCACTGACACAACGCGCAGAGGAGCAGCGAGACTGATAGCACAGTGAATGAGAGAAGCAAGCTAGCAAGGAAACACCTGGGAGTCATTGCCTCATCAGTTCCATCAGAAAGGATCTTTTCAAAGGCTGGGCAGCTAGTGAGTGATAGAAGAAGTGCCATAAAAGGGAAAAATGTAAATATGTCAACAGGGGACAAGGCCCAGAAGGGGGGCTCAGGGAATGTAATTGCACAGGTATTTTAGTTCTTTGTTTGTTCTTCAGTAATAATTGTGTGCACTTTATTTAATTTGATTTTAAAACCAGAAAAAAGGGAGACATTTTTGTTATTGTTTATTTATTTATTTATTTATTTATTTTTTTAAAAGGCTGTAAAATTTGGTTTGTATTCATTCTACAGTGCCTAATAACTAATAATTTTGTGCACTTCAATACATTAATAAAAAAATATTGCCTAAAGAATTGATCATTCATTCACCTCAGAAATAATGAAATGCTCTCCCCTACACAAAAGTATTTTTTTAAGTAAAAAGTATCGTATTGGTATTGGTATCGGCAATACGGACCCTATATGTATTTGGTATCGGATCGATACCAAATTTTGCAGTATCGCCCACCACTAGTAAGATCTGCTGCTTGTCACATTCCGGTGTGAAACACACATAGGCCTATAGGCAGCACAGCTTCAGCGAGACCTCACTTATCCGACTTTGGGGTGAGCAGTACTCCTAATTACGTATTTTTACATCTTAATCTTCAACAGTCTTATTACAAACTGTGACTTTCTTGACTTGAAACACTATCTTTTAATTTGACAAACATCACATGTGTAATCCATGGCTCAATTCAAACAGGATCAAAAAAGAATTGCCCAATTCACTACTGAAGGCTACATTTTTCTTCCCAAAATAAGGTCCCATGGTGGTTCACCGGAAGGTGAGGGACTTTGCCTCTCTATTGATGAAAATACACAAAGTTTTGTCCCTATACTTTCTGTGTCTCACAGTGTTCTCACAATACACATCACTGTATAAACCAGACTGCGGTAAGTGTTTTACGGTACGAAATCTTTAAGCCAAATCCCATTTTTGGAGCTGTAAGTTTACATCTGCCCCAGGTATCGTTTAGTGATATCCTGTCTTGTATCAATTCCCACTGCATGCCAGTTGGCCAACTTATTCAGTAGCTGTTATTTGATGTTCTCTTGTTGTGTGCATGAAAAAGCCAAATCTGCACTGAGATGACAGAGGGTGTAATCGCTAGCTATGTGATTCAACAATACAACTCTTAGAAGCTATTCAGACTGGGGCCTGTTCTTGACCCTTAAGGAGCTTGTAATGTGGGCTTTTCCCCCTCACTCTTTGTATTTAACGGCAGAAAGGAGGAGGGGGGACCAACCACTGAGTAAGGGCTTCTGCCCCTCCATGCCAGCGGCAGTCCCACTGGGGAAGCTATGCGCGTGCACACACACAAACACACACGGGTTTCCTGGCGTGCACTCATTCCATAGGAAGGGAGAGGCGAAGGTTGGAGGGTGAGGCAAAGGGAGACAGAAGGGGAGGGGGGACAAGGGGAGGGCACAGAGACAAGAGCCCCCCACCTACCTTAACCTGGCAGGGGGTCAATCTTAAAGGCTGCTCTGTCCCTTCATGGGAAGACGGGGTGGAGGGTGGGGTGGGGGGCAGTGAGGCTCAATCTGCGGAGGGCAGTGGTCCTGCTGGTCAGCACAGGGAGCTCCACGTTACCCAGTTATCCATGACAACCAGAGAGAGAGAGAGAGAGAGACAGCGAGAGAGACACACAACATGGAAAAGCTCAGCTGCGGTCAGAGAGTGCTCAGTTGGAGCAGAGAGTGAAGAACAAAGCACCCAGTGATTTTCATTTTCCCCCTCTTTGTCTGCTTTATATCGTCCACAGACGTGTCCCTCTTTTCTTTACTGGAAATAAAGGAGCTTTGAAGAAGACACACAAACACACACACACACACAGGCGTGGCTAATTGAATTATGTTTATACAGTAAGTCAAACGGTTTATTTTCCCTATGACAGAGTATCCTCTGATGTGAAAACAGAAAAAAAGGTTTCTTCTTGGAGGGGCATATCCAAGGCACAATAGCAAAGGCAATGGAGGACCCAGAGGTATTTTCCCCTTATTCTTTTAAGGAAATGGCTCAAGAGATTTTAAAAATGTGAGAGTCCATCACTGCAACACAAAGGTCTATGTTCTTGTATGCCTATGACTGGATAGAAGCAAGACATTTTATGTGGTCTCAATCTCAAGTGCGGAAAATGTTCATTTCGCATGGATACGTTCTGCTCAGCCTAAATGAATAGGCTTAAACTAATCCTGTCAGAAACTGTCCCAAAGAAATTAATCTAGCATAAATTAATGAAATGATAAACTCAAGAAACTGGAAATATTTCAAGATGGAAAATGTCTGACATTCCAAGACTGTGTGACAATTTTATGGAATGAATTGACCATTGCAGGGTGAATCAATGCCTTTTCCCCCCCTGCCAGAGTACTATTGCTATTCTTGCCTTGAATATGTTTCTGCATTCCCGAGCTAAAATACTCTATATATAAATGTGTTACTCTAAAAAAACTCAAATTGTGTCTGCATTGGGATTACAGTGGGCATTCTTTTGGAAGCCTACACACTAGCATGTGGCTTCTCTGACTAACATTATGTATGCCACCAACTTTAATAAGGGCTATTCTTATTCTTTTGCAAAAAATAAATAATGTCTGTAACATTGAGGCTTTGCATATTAAATTAGACACAAACTTTTTTAATGATAGTTTACAAGTCAGCAGGTCAAATGTGGACTGTGAAAATATTGAGAAGTGCACTATCAAATCAAAGTGGTACACTGTGGCAATTCCTTACTGCGTATCAACAAACATGGCATTGCATTCATTAATACAGTTATTCCCTTTGTTCATTCATGTATTGTGTCCTCCATAGTATTTTCTTCCAATGCCATTTTTATTCTATTGGGAAGTCTGGTTTGTAGTGAGTGAGTAGGCTTTTAAAAAGACTTAGGCTACTTTCTGTCACATTTTACAGTGTCCTGTAATTGGCCTAACTAGTAAAGCCACACAGAAGGGCATGCTATCAAATGCAGAGGCCCAACAGAAATGTCTAATGTACAGATACAAAACAATGTCCTTGCTATTGGGGCTCGAGATTTGTATGTTGTGACTATTATGTAGGCCTACCCTAAAAAATTAAATTTCTTCTTGGGGGATTAATAAACTAGCCTAGCCTATCTTGTTCTTCTATTGCTGACACAGTTTATCCTCTATAGCTGAGCAGCGTTTTATGATTCGATTACTTGTGCAGTTCAACAACCTTCATTTGTTTGTCAAATTTAGCCTACTTTGCACGTTTTAACTTTAGGGTTTATTCCACATCCCACTTTAATCCAAGTCCATATTTTCCCTCTGTCTCCTCCCTCTGTATTCTCGGAGTCCCTGTTGTAGTTGTGCCGGTCGGCCACAGCTTGGCGCTGTTGGCTAACTCTCCCCCTGCTTCTCCTCTCTCTCCGTCAGCCCAGCCTGCCTCTCTCCTGCCTCTCTGCCTCAGCCAACCCGGGCTGTGCCGAGCTGCTCCCTGCGGGATCAGAGCGCTCCCCCGCCGGGACCCTTCTCTCACATCCCCCTGCTGGGACGCGGCTACATTTCCAGCCAAGCACTGCCTGCCTTGGCTTTATTATGTGTGTCTGCGCCGCAGCCCCGCCAGCAGAGGCAGGCAGAGGAGGAGGGAGACTGGTAGCCAGAGTCAGGACAAAGAAAAAGCAGGGAGAAAGAGGCTAGCGAAGGGTTATACTGGTAGAAACATTAGGCTGTTATTAATACCGCCGGTAGGGCATTGAGAAATATTAACAAAAAGAAAGCTTGGGTTAAAAGCAGTGGGCTATTCTCCTCGGGGTGGAGATGCTGGGGAAGAGCGGTGTGTCCATGCCACCAGACCACCACCACTAGTGTAGAATAGCGGGACGGAACACAGGAGGCTGGTCGCTTCGGTGCAGCTTTCCTGAAGGAAAAACCATACCACAACAGACTGAAATAGTTTCGATAAACTAAAAACAAAAAAAGCCGCGTGGAGCGCGGGGGAAGAAGCCACGTTTCATTTTGAAAGCAATTTCCCAGAATAGTATTCGTCGCCTCTCTTCACCTGGACCGTCTCGAACCGCTGTTGCACCGCCAACTCGCACTCGGACGGTGCCGCTGTCACTTTTCTTCAATTGCCTACCGCGCGGGACCTGCTCAGGTGTTTGCCGCGCGCGTGGCTGGCAGCTCGCGCCCCGGTCCATAGTGCTGAAAGAAGCCGGAGCGGCACGAGCGCCCGGGCTGCACCGGAGAAAGCAAAACGTGCGCGGGGTAAAAGAGAAGAAACAAAAAAAGCGAGTCTGTCGGCGTCGAAGAACGTTGTAACGAAGAAGGGAATACCAACGGGAAGTTGTTTCCGTTTACGCTACAGGTTGCGCGAGCCCTAGCGACAGTTGCAGAAGAAAGCGCAGAGGAGCCGAGTGTCGCCCGCTCCCACTCCGGGTGTGTGTGGTTTGTTGTCATTGGACTAACGGCCGTTTCCCAATCAGAGACAGAAGCTGCCGCATTGCAACAGGCGAAGAAGCAGCAGCGAATTTGTGGAGGAGGAACCGACTTTGTCCGCCTGCATGGTTAGCTGAAAACACGGAACGGAACAACACAATTAGAGAATAAAAAATAAAGCTGTTCGAGACCAGAGATGTCGAGGCGGAAACAAGCCAAACCGCGCTCTGTTAAAGGTAAGAAACAGTTTGTTTTGTAACCTATCTCATGTGAACGGACACTTCACTGCTACACTCCGGACTCGGAGTAGGAAAAGAAGCTAACGCGACTAAAAGCACGACCAAGATGTCATGCCCAACTCTGGTGCTTGTTTTAGCTAATTCAATTTAATTCCCCCAAGAGTTCCAAACAATCTGTGTGTAGTTTTACAACAGAGTTAAATCAGTGTCTCTCACAATTACCTTTACAAACAGTGTATTTGCTCAGTTACAGTTGGTTCACTAGGCCTAATTGTTTTGGTCACGTTAAAAAGTGATTACTGTAAGTGTATAGTTCAATGTTAGCCTACTGTCTACTTGTCCTTTTAAATGGTCAAATCTTTATGAGAAATAAGCTTTCAGTTTATTTCTGTCCACTGCTCCACTGGGTTAATTGTTTTCAATTAGCTTCCACACTGTTAGAACTTCAGAGAAGAGCCTAGATTTTCTTTTCTGACAGCGTGGGTTGTCCTTTTTGGATCAACTTGTTGTGATAGTCACTTAGTGGGCCCATGCAGTCTGGATTATTCCCATGTTGACCTGTATTGCACTTGTTGTCAACAGCCCATTGCTGCTTGGTTGTAATAAATTTGGTTGGGTGGCCCAAAACCAAGTCACGTAGCCCCCTTGTCTTTATACTTTCCTTTAAAACCAAACAATAATGTTAAAAATTGGTAAATTTTTTTCTAGTTTTCGCCTAATGTTAACCCCCCCTACACACACACCTTTTAAGGGAGGTGCAGTGCATTGCTGGACATCAATGTATTTAATGTTAGATTTTAGAATATTGCTGTAAATATTTCTAAGGTTTTCAGGCCTTCCTTCCTTATTTAAAAATAAGTCCTGCGAGGTTAGGCTAATGAAGACTAACTGGAATTCACAGATTTCTTTTTCCTGAAGTTATTAAAAGTCTAAACTTAGGCTATATGATTCAAATCCTAAACTTAAAAAGCATTATTATTATTATTATTATTATTATTATTTTTTACTAAAGGAAGCCTCAATTTCCCGCAATACCATAAAATAGTATTCATTGCAGTGCATGGGTGAGTGGGCATCTTGCATGAGGGCATGTGGTGGCCTTGGCCTCCATGTTTCCTTTATGGGACCCAGATGGGCAATGGGACAGTCTGACCATGTGGTTGCCACCCCCTCCCCCCGTTTCCTCCACCATATAGGGTTTCCCTGTCTGTGACTATCTGCATAGCAAGCAGATTTCAAACAGAGGTTAAAACAGTTGTTTTGTTAGTTTGATTAGCAGCATGATTTCTATTGGAGGATTGCAGCCTGTCCTACAGGTTGTGAAGCCAAGCCCGTTCCATCTGAGGCCAGGCAGGTTTCATTTTGTCAATAGTAGGAGAGGCTTGTCACACATAAAGTACTGGAAGCCTGTGTTGTTGTGGTTGCTTTGGGATACATTTGTGGTGTTAATATCTTTCACTGTGGGCTATGTGTGCAGGAAACAGTTGTTTTTCTGTTCAGTGCACAGAACAGGCCAACAGGGCTGTGATGGAGAGTGATGCGGTAGCTTGCAGATTCCACAGCCTCCTCAGGAATCTGCTGTAAAAGCTGGTTTCAGTTTTCAGTTGATATGCTGCCCATCTTAATATGTATCCACTAGCCTACTCTAAAATTTGACTAAGCATGAAAATAATAAATGCTGTTGTAGTTAATTACAACACTTGATGGTTTAAATGGATATTGTATTGTATGAAGTGTAAATTTGAGGGGCACTAAAAGAGAATATCCAAAATTATAACTTTGGCATGCAGCTTACTTATTTTCTAATTAGAATTTTGGAGAAAGGACTCTGATGTTTGTATCTTCTATCTTTCCTGTTTTTCCCCATTGTGTCTGTGTGCAGAAAAAAACAATGCATTGTTGCAGTGATTGGAGGCCATGGCTTTTACACTAAATAAGGGCATGCCATTGATTAATCCTTTACCCTCATGAATGTCAAGTGATAAAATGTCATTTGAGCCTAAGCGGATGTCATAACATTGAACAATCAAACACAAACAGTTGATTCATAATTGAATGAAATGAAGAAAAACAAGCAAATCTTCACATTATTAAAGCCTGAACAACCAGTGAGTGATTAAAAAAAACTAAAACAGTCATGATCGGTCAAGTTATCGTTTCAGCACTTGTTTAGAGCAGTTTGCACATTTCATTTCCACTTAATTAGTATGTGTACGATGTGGTTGCATGTGGCTGTTATTGCCCCCTGCTGTAGCGTTGGTGATGCTCGGTGCAGTTTGTCAGAGAACAGATCAGCTGCCGTGGACCAGTGAATCTGTCCACTGCTGCTCTGTCATTGCTCGGTCAGTGTGTCTCTGTGTGCTTATGATTGCAACATGTACATTGTTGTATTTGCATGCATCATGGTCATGCACGCTTTGTGTGTCTCTGTGTGTGTATGAGTGTGTGTGTGTGTGTGTGTGTGACTAAGGCAGCCTGGTCTCAGCAGCCTGGATAACGAGAGCTTAGCTTTAGTCAGGCAGCCAAGCGAAGCAGAGAGAAGCAAAGCTGAGGCGGACGTGTGTGTGTGTGTGTGTCTGTGTGTGTGTGTGTGTGTGTGTGTGTGTGTGTGTGTGTGTGTGTGTGTGTGTGTGGTAAAGGTAACACAGCCCTTGTAGTCAAGCTTGCATAAGCACCATGTGTTTTGTGTCTGTTTACTCATGCATCCATGTGTGTACATGTGTGTTGCTATCTCCCCTCCACACCTTGCCCCACTGACAGCTTGGCAAGACCTGGCATTGGGGGAAGATGGAGAGAGGAATGGAAGAGAGAGATGGATAGAGATGGAGGAGAAAAAGGGGTTGAAGGGTAAAGGGAAGAGAGAGGAGAGGTGTTTGGGGCAGCACAGTGGCACACAGCAGGTGAGTGGGCAGGAAGGAGGGAGCGGTGGGAAGCCAGAGCGAGGTGGGCATCGCCGGGGGATTATCTGTGTTTTCATGTTCTTCTGTCTTTCACCTGCTCACCCAACTCTGACTGGCTGGCTGGCTTACGGTCTTACCGGCCAGCCAGGCATGCCAAAACAATAACAAAGAAGCACAAAGTCCCACCATATCCTGCTTCAGATTTGCACTGACTCTGAGTGGCCTTGGTCTGGAAAGGATTGTTTTGTTTTCCTAGACAGAAATTCATAGCTTATGGGGGAGATATCACGCCTGTAGGGCTGGGTGATATGTCCGAAATTTTCTATCATGATGTAAGTCATTTAATATATTAAAAAAACATATATATACTATCACAATGTAGCATGTTTTTGAGTTATTTAATGAATAGATAAATAGTCAATATGAAATTGTTACCACATTGTAAAGTCTATTTTTGAATACTCCTATGTGAATGAAATACTTGACAGATAAAAGAGTATTTTCTCATTTTATTAAGACCTTTTAGAGCAAAATGAACAACATGCAAGAATCAGAATGTAAAGCATCTTCGGGAATGATGTAAATTTTGCCGCTAAGCAAACATCGGTTTGAACATCGGCATAGGAAGATATCTACATTTTTATACCGTTTTGACAGTATATATCGTCGTAACGCTAAACCCAATGGTAATCTTTTGTTGTTGATTGAATTAACCACAGTTTTCATGAATAAGAAGATTATTACCAAACGAGTATTATATTGCTGGGAGAGTGATGTTTGTTATAGTTATTCTAGCTATTGGACTGTAAGATTTAGGACATGGACAGTAATGTGAACACATATGAACATTATGCATTTGGTTTGGTCATTTTTTTTAAGGTCTGTTATTGTTTTAAATGTACTCACATTTTTCTTATTTTTGTTTCCTCTTTGTGTTCACTCTGTAAAGGCTGCATTTGGAATATTCTGCAGCTACCATTTGGATTGCAGGTTTTAATAAAATTTTTAGCAACCTTTTTCTAGTAAGGGAACCAAGGAGAGTAATTATTATGTCATGCTACTATAACGCTAGCTACTAGCTGAGAGACGGCAGTTTGGGAACAGGACGTTAAAAAAAACCTTACATCCACGTTACAGGCTTTACTGCGTAGGGCTCTCGGATGTATTATAACATAATACAAATGATCAATTACAGCCATATAGCCATTGTTACAGCTACAGAAACTCTGGAGAACTGTCATGAGCCTGCAGTGAAAGGCGACTCAGCTGGGCGCAGTCCCATGGGTCTGCTCTTAAGTGTGGTCATTATGCCTAGTAAAATAACTCTAGATTAGACTATTATTGCATGTTACAACTTTTAAAATATAATGATTTAAATGAGGACTATGTAAGTGTTTGGACTTAGTAAGTAAATGTATGTAAATCAAAAACATGTATTTGCTGATATGTAGACATGTCTTTTGCCATGTATGGTCTATGGGAAATATGTTGCTATTCTACCGCTGGCCGCTATGCCCATGTTTCCATTAAAGCCTGGTGCGGTTCCCTGGGACATGCTGTTCTCGGCGCAGAAATGTGACGATGGTCACTCTAGAGTGACGTCAAAGTCGCATAAATACCATGCTGTCCAGACTCAGGTCACATTGTTCAAATATTCGACCTGTAATGGACCACATATGAAAGTGGCCCAAATCGGAACTGGAAAAGATCAGATGCCATGTGACTTGGGCTGTTTACACTTCTAAAACCAAAACATTTCTTAGATATGAGAAAAGAAATTGCCTGCAGTCTGAACGTAGCTTCAGTTCCTGATGGATTTACTTGACCAGTCTTGCCTTAACAGTGATTAGGCCTTGGTAACAGTGGGGGGACTTGACTAATTGCAGTCTGTTAATTGAACATGGACTAATGGCGGGATGATGGGCCATGAATCTAGCTGATGGGTTAGGAGAAAGGAGGGTGAGCCGGAGGAAGACATGAGAGAGCACAGCTTCTTTCTTATCAAAATATTATTTCAATGCATTAATCCTTTTTCAATGTGTGTCTTTAGCAAAGCAAGGCAGCAGAAATCTCCCTCTGTCTGCTCAGGCAGCCTCACTACCCTGTCTCTCCCTCTCTCCCTCCCAGCTCTAAGCCCCTTGAGTCTCTCATGCATTATGTAGCGATGATTATTACTTAATTACAGATTAATAAATCCGCTTCATTTGCAGGACATTAAACGGGAGTTGAGCGCATATGACAGGGAGATGGTGGAGAGCTGAGAAGATTGGAGAGAGGGGGGGAAAGGAGGGAGCACTTACTTTCTTGCATTTATTTGGTTTGTTTAGTGTTGTATAGAGTCAGTGGAGCCAAAGGAGCCCTTTGACCAAGAGGGAGAGAGAGGGGGTTTGGTTTGCTATTGGTGTGTGTTGAGCCGAGCTCTTCTGGGCTAATGGCATAATTTCCGCTCAATCTCCTCCTTTCTCCATCTCTCTCTCTTTACACATCCCTTCCTAATTTCTTTGAATCCACCACCTTCCACCCGTTTGGGTATGTTTTTGCCTATGTAAACAGATTTTCAGTTGGATTACTAAGAACGTTTTGCCTGTATTCAGCTGACTGACATACTGTAGCTGCTGTTAGGACTGGTCCTGTCACCTCTGACCAACTAGTCACGGATACAGTGACATGCTCATGTGTGTAGAGTTCACCCTTGATACTACTTCACCTCCGACCAAAATTATGTAAACTAATACATTTAATACATTTTTCTTGTACAACTTTTTGCGTACACTGCTGGATGTAGTAAGTTTATTTTTACTACTTCCATGAACGTTCAAGAATTTTAAGTAACACATCGTCCCACTCATTTGTTGTTTTGCCCAAACTGTTGGCACTGTTGTTAGGGAATTAAGTGTCTCTACACTAGGGCAACTAAAGATTATTGTCGTAACTGGTGCAATGGCCAGTCAGAATCGGCCCGTTCGGAACAGGCCGATTGCTTGGCCTCCGGTAATGCAGCTTCCAGCTTTCTCATCCAAACAACTTCACAATCAACACTGTTCTTCCATGGATCTGCCATAGTTGCATCTCAAAGTAATGCTATAGTAGACATGTCATTTGCTAACAGGTAGCTATTTGGGACCAAGGAACAAACGTGTTCATTCTGAAAATTACATCCTCGATGCTTAAAATGTTTGTGTTTGCTATAATGGAACATCTCCGGTCTCTCTTTCTTCATCTGTTCTTGAATGAACTTTAGTGAATGATGGAAACTGAGCTGTACCCAGCATGCCGCTCTGCAGTGTAACAGTTAATAAGGTTCCCCTATCAATACACTACACAGTGTGTAGTTAACACACTACTTATAAATATATCCAGCAAAGCTCAAGAGCTAGGATTTGACAGCACACTTCCTTAGGTCCTCAGTAATACACCCGCCAAGGGGAGAGTTGATTGGATGAACTGAGAAAGAAAATCAGAGGACAGACAGATTTCTTCCAGTTAGATCAATCAATCTGCCAATGATTTGCTTTTATAATTGATCCATCTGCTTTTATAATTGATCCATTGTCTGCTCTATAGAACTGAAATGAAATTAAAATTACCATCACAGTTTTCCAGAGCCGAAAAATAACTTCCAAATTATCATTTTCACTTTTTTTTTTGTCTGACCAACAGTCTAAAACCCAAAGATACGAGATAGATAGAGATAAGAAGGAAAAATCAGCACATCTTCATATTGGAGGAGTTAGGAATAGGTGCCATTTTTGTGCAAAGAAATGACTAAAATGATGCATATTCTGTTGCTCGACTCATCAAATAATGGACTATCGTTGCAGCTGTAGTCTACACCATCTTACTTTTTAAACACTGGTTACGGCTGCATGATAATTCATGTAAGTATGTGATTTAAATGTAATAAGAGACTCTGGGATAGTAATTATTCATTGCCTGGAGTTAAAGTTATTGTCAATTAACTGCTCAAGACTTTGAAATTAACAACCGCCAACCCACCAAATGTGGGTAAAAATTAATTGGGGTGGGAAATGTCGTCAAGGTACAAGCCATTTGGTGGTTGCTGAACCTAATTATGCTGCTTCTACAAAGGCAAAACCGAACTGACCTGTGCAAAGAGAGTCTGTTGCTGTTGATATGAGGAAAATATCTAATTGCGATTATTTTTGACTGATATTGCAATTGAGATTTGATTTGATTGAAACAACTTAAAATGATTATAGTGTGATTTTTGCAGATCTGTACCAAACAAAAACAAAAAACAAATGAGTCTTTAGGATAGGATTTGTAGGCCGGGACGTCTGCAGCACCACAAAACTTAATTCAGAATGGTTTGACACATATTTTGCCTTTAAGTAATATTGCCCCCCCCCCCACCCCCCACCTGCGATTTGGATATTGCACAGGTCCATATTGCAATTTCGATACAGTTGCGATTAACTGTGCAGCCCTAGTAAGGACAATGTCCATGTGGACCTGTTATTTTTGTTCATAAAAGCGCTGTGGAACTTACTTTATTCCCAATATGTGACAGCAGCATCAGTTTGGTGTGTTTAGTACAGTGCAGTTAATCTTTCATTTCTCTTCCTCTTTCTCCTTCTCCTGTCTATTTTTCTTTCTCTCTCTCTGCCTTTCTCTTCCCATCTGGCTTTACTATTAGAGTAATGTAATGTCACCCTTTGGCAGAGCACAGAGACATTCATAGGGCGACTGGCTCATATAAAACTCAAAGACCCTACACATGTGGCTTGGATTACTTATATTAACAATATGTCCTTTTGCAGGTACATATGTGTTGCAAGGGAAGGCACCGTAAATGCCTTTTACTCTTAACACCCCAAATTTGACAGCTTACCTCATTTCTTTGTTGTTAACAATAGTGCAATCAATTTGTGTCAACTCGTGTATAAAAAGCTTGTATTGGCTTTGCATTAAAGCCTGCTGAACCATTAAATGGCTTTCTGAGAGCTTTGTTAGAAATTCCATTGACTTCTCAGTAGGGGTGGTTTTGAGTTTTTCGTAATTGTTTTTTTTTTAAATAGGACAAAAACAAGCTAATGCAATTGGTGATCGGTGGAGCCCAGCAGTACCATGCATTGAATGTAATTGGACTCATGTTGATCTGCACTCAATTAGAACCAAATTAGTACACAATTGAACGCCAGGAGTAGAACAGAGCTAAGTAGAGTCTCATTTTTTATGGAAGACATTTTGACATGTCACAGTAAGACAAGCACAGGTCTAAATAATAACATTAGAGGTCCCATGGCATGAAAATGTCACTTTATGAGTTTTTGTAACATTAAATGTCCAATATGTAATATATTTACTGTAATAAAATGCAAAAATGACCACAATGCATCATCAGACATTAAGGAAACATTCAAAGTTGAAATACTATCTTTTCTGACAACAGTGCTAATGACAGTATTTTCTTCTTTTGTAATTTCCGTTCTGTGACGGAATTTCTGTTTGTGTTTTGGCCTGTGTGTTGTTATTGCCCAGTTTGACAGCCAGGCCGGGTTGCCAGATATATACCTGTAAAAACACTGTCACACTGTGAAAAGTTTGCCTGTCCTTTGCCGACTGTGACTAGTCAAAATGAGTAAAAAGTGCAGTCAAATTTATATGGTTCCTTGTCTTTGCCACAAAGTATCAGACAAGAACCTCAGGTATATTGAAAGAAGACCTGTGTAATTGGGGATGCCTGCTGTAATGGTTATGGTTGATTGAGTATGATTGATAAGTACCACTCTTCACTCTTGTGCAACAAAAATAAGGTTGTGTCCAAATAATGGATGGGAGAAGGTCATATCATCTGTTAGGCTTTTTATTGTATTTTGTGTGTGCGTGTGCAAGTGTGAGAACTCATCTGTGTGTTCAGAAAGTGTGAAGTCCCTCAGTGAGGTGTGTGTGTATGCCAGCGACAACTCCTTATCAGTGGCCTGCCTGGTGTTGTGTGTGTTGTGTGTTGTGTGTTGTGTGTGTTGTGTGTTGTGTGTTGTGTGTGTGTGTGTGTGTGTGTGTGTGTGTGTGTGTGTGTGTGTGTGTGTGTGTGAGTGTGTGAGTGTGTGAGAACAGGGCATCATGGCCCAGGACTGTGCCATCGTAGCAGCTTAGCTAGCCTCGTTTATCAGCTGCAAACTCACTGGACCTTAACACACACACACACCCCTCTGGAGACACACAAACACGCAGTGTAGCTGAGCTCTGTGCAGGCCCGTGCCCTCAGCTTTTAGGAAGAGAAAGATGATGCTGGTGTGACACACACACACACACACACACACACACACACACACTTAGTCAATGTAGACCCTTGCCAAGCCCGTATCCCCCCCCCCCTCCACTAGATAGTGTCAGAGGACATGGGCCCTTCTACGTTTCCTACAATGCTGAGTGTGTATGTGTGTGTGTGTGTGTGTGTGTGTGTAAGCATCTCTTACAGCCTTTTATATAATGCGTGCGTCTTTGTTCCACATTGGCTGTTTGCCTGCAGTGTATTTGTCTCTACAGTTTGGGGTGTCTGGTTAGGTCTTATGTCCTGTGTTGTGTCAGGTAAAGCTGATTGGATACCTAACTGGTGTAGTAACTAAAGATGAATTTAGTTATCAACCAATTTGATAATTTAGTCTTTAATGCTACTCATCACAAGTTACCATAGCACAGAGTAATGTTGTAAAATTGCTGATTTGGGATAAGCAGCAGTCCAAAACCACTAAAGGATTTGATCTACAGTGATATGCAACAATGGAAACCAAATCTTCTTTTCTTTTGTTCAATCTTCGGAAATACGGTAAGGATTCCACTGACGAGTTTATGATCTGGATATGGCCAGTAGGCATCCATGTATATGATTAATTATGTGGAACTGGTATGGGAGCAGGAATAATAGCTTATTATTTTGGACATAATTCCAGTCATTCCTTTCCTCATTCAGCCCCTTGTCCCCACTTCCCTCCTTCCCTCTCCTGCAGCCTCTTGCATTTCACCTCTCTACTCCTTCCTCCTCTCTACTTTGCCTTCTGCCTCCCTCCCTCCCTACCTCCCTCTAATAATCCCTCCCCCCCATCCTTTTCCTTCTTATTCTGTACATTAAACATTAGTGGTGGGGCAATTAGCATTGCCCCTCTGCACACCTGGCTGTTGCATAATATATTAATTGGGCTACCCTCCCTCCCTCCCTCTTTCTGACACACGTACACACACTGCTGTTGATGAAAGGCAGAATTTTGGGAAGTCTGTGCGTGTATG
Source organism: Etheostoma perlongum (assembly GCA_026937815.1). NCBI lineage: Eukaryota > Metazoa > Chordata > Actinopteri > Perciformes > Percidae > Etheostoma > Etheostoma perlongum. The sequence goes on along the minus strand of CM049378.1, from coordinate 10,781,815 downwards.
TGTAAGCTATGAGGACTTGCAGAGCTTTATGCCCCTGGTCTGACCCTGTATAACTTCAGTTTCAGCTTCAAGCCAGGGCAAAAGTCACTGGTCTAGTCAGGTTTTAGAAAAAAGGCCAAATGGTCTTTCTGAATTTTGTTTTTTAGTCAGGTATTAGGGCTGTACGATATGGGGAAAATATGCGATATGTGATAAGGTTGTTAAATATTGCGATATGTGATAAGGTTGTTAAATATTGCGATATCATTTGTGATAAACAGATATTAAAGTATACTCAGGTCGGCATTTCTGCTGCTTCATGTATTCTGCTTAAATACAGCAAATTGATTGTTGAATTAAAAAAAATCATTATTTAACACTGTTGAACAAGTTGAACATAAAAACCACCATTTTAAAAACAACAACAATAAATTACAGTATAGGCTAGGTTTTCTACTGATACTCCCTTTCATCTAACTTAAAATATCTCTTAAGTGATGTCTCAACTTTTTGCCATGTGTTTTATTGTGCAAGTTATATCGCTACAACGATAAAACTATATTTTGTGCAGCCCTATCGGGTGTCCATTTCCATTTTCTTTTCTTTCCCCTTAGCAACTTTATTTGGCAAAAAAGCCTGCATGGTCTGTGCCTACATAGCATCGAGGTTGCATTTCTACCAATTTCAACATAAATAGCTGCTTTGTCTGAATAAACAGCCAAGGCCTGATTCATCCATATAGTTATTTTATGTCTGCTTGCCTTTGCTCCCCATGCTTTTATGAGCATGCGCGCACACACACACACAAACCCACACACCCCCATTCACCATGGACTAATGTGCATTGTCCTCAGAGTGTGAAGTCTTCAACAGAACAAGCTGCTTGTGTTGTGTTCCTTTTTTATAGGACACTGCCAGGTCTTTGTAGTGTGCCCCTCTATAGACCTACCAATGCTTCTTTTTAGTGCTTGAGTCTTCAGTTGGTTTTTCGAAATCTTTTCCATTCACCTCCCAGTCAAAAGGCAAGGGCGCCCTGCTGTGAGACATACAATGGAGCAAGAGAGAGCTGGAGAAAGTAAGAGAGCGACAGTGAGAGAGACTCCATGCTGAATAAGAAAGAATAGAAATGGTGTGTAATAGGGCTGCACAATATCTAAAATTAATATCTAATTGCAATTTTTTTGACTGATATTGCGATATGATTAATGCAATATGATATTAACACTGAAAGAAATTAAAATGATTCTAGTGTGAGTTTTGTGGATCTGTACCAAACAAAGATTATTTTATTTAGGAAGGTCTGGCAACGCAAGACTAACTGTCCAATGGCACTTGGTAAATATTTTGATGTAAATGTGGTAATTATAAAGTAATGTTAAAAGATATTGTTCAATATTTAAAATGAGCTAAAATGGATTAAACTGCTAAACATTCACCACCTTGGATGAAATGTACAGTATTCCGTATGCGTTGATCTAATGAGTGATGTTTGTCACAGCAGTACAATAACTGTCAGGCAGTAAGCCAATATTAGTATTCTGTCAGCATAGTAAAACCAGATGAATATGTTAAGTGAAAATGTTATTTCAACATTCGTAGATGACCTCCGTGACGCCAAGCAGCAGTTTCTGGCCGAGCAGCAGTTGGTAGTGAGCTACGTGACGCCCGCTACAGATCTCTGCCGTATCAGCGGCAGATGGTACTAGTTGTGTAGGTGCCTGTGATCCGGGTACCGACGCCACCAGGTGGCGGTTTGTTCTGAAGCTGTGGTAGTTGAGTGTAGCTGAGAAAAAGAGAGTATCATGTGGCCACACCAGTTAAGTTAGGCACCAAGACGACTAGTTAAGCTCAGGAAAAAGATCTTGGTTTGGTTTAAAACCCTCCCCGAACACGCGCTTCCTGGGTGAAAGTATTTAGTTTTCGCCGGGAAACGATCTCTGCTCCCGTGCTTGAAAGTCCTGTGTTTTATGACCCACTCATCCACCCCAACCTCCTCAATAGCAAAAAAATAAAAATACACAGAATGCTTACGAATTACAGTGCCTAACTTTTTGTAGCTGTATGTACGAATGGTTCATGAGAACAGCCTTTTCAATGGCAAGCAGGTTCAGAAAAGCCAGAGGGACTTTACGTGTACTACAGTGAGGAAAATAAGTATTTGAACACCCTTGCAAGTTCTCCCACTTAGGGGTCTGAAATTGTCATCGTAGGTGCATGTCCACTGTGAGAGACATAATCTAAAAAAAAAAAAAATTCCAGAAATCACAATGTATGATTTTTTTTAACTATTTATTTGTATGATACAGCTGCAAATAAGTATTTGAACACCTGTCTATCAGCTACAATTCTGACCCTCAAAGACCTGTTAGTCTGCCTTCAAAATGTCCACCTCCACTCTATTTATTATCCTAAATTATATGCACCTATTTGAGGTCGGTAGCTGCATAAAGACACCTGTCCACCCCATACAATCAGTAAGAATCCAACTATTAACATGGCCAAGACCAAAGAGCTGTCCAAAGACACTAGAGACAAAATTGTACACCTCCACAAGGCTGGAACAGGCTACGGGGAAATTGCAAAGCAGCTTGGTGAAAAAAGGTCCATTCAATCATTAGAGCAATCATTAGAGCAATCATTAGAAAATGGAAGAAGCTAAACATGACTGTCAATCTCCCTCGGACTGGGGCTCCATGCAAGATCTCACCTCGTGGGGTCTCAATGATCCTAAGAAAGGTGAGAAATCAGCCCAGAACTACATGGGAGGAGCTGGTCAATGACCTGAAAAGAGCTGGGACCACCGTTTCCAAGGTTACTGTTGATAATACACTAAGACGTCATGGTTTGAAATCATGCATGGCACGGAAGGTTTCCCTGCTTAAACCAGCACATTTCAAGGCCCGTCTTAAGTTTGCCAATGACCATTTGGATGATCCAGAGGAGTTATGGGAGAAAGTCATGTGGTCAGATAAGACCAAAATAGAACTTTTTGGTCATAATTCCACTAACCGTGTTTGGAGGAAGAAGAATGATGAGTACCATCCCAAGAACACCATCCCTACTGTGAAGCATGGGGGTGGTAGCATCATGCTTTGGGGGTGTTTTTCTGCACATGGGACAGGGCGACTGTACTGTATTAAGGAGAGGATGACCGGGGCCATGTATTGCGAGATTTTGGGGAACAACCTCCTTCCCTCAGTTAGAGCATTGAAGATGGGTCGAGGCTGGGTCTTCCAACATGACAATGACCTGAAGCACACAGCCAGGATAACCAAGGAGTGGCTCTGTAAGAAGCATATCAAGGTTCTGGCGTGGCCTAGCCAGTCTCCAGACCTAAACCCAATAGAGAATCTTTGGAGGGAGCCCAAACTCCGTGTTTCTCAGCGACAGCCCAGAAACCTGACAGGTGTTCAAATACTTGCAGCTGTATCATACAAATAAATAGTTAAAAAATCATACATTGTGATTTCTGGATATTTTTTTTTTAGATTATGTCTGTCACAGTGGACATGCACCTACGATGACAATTTCAGACCCCTCCATGATTCCTAAGTGGGAGAACTTGCAAAATAGCAGGGTGTTCAAATACTTATTTTCCTCACTGTATGTGGAAACAAAAGAAGAGCAGGATGATGTGATGTATTCTCTTGTATGCCCGTAATAAAAGCTTCATGTCTGTATCAAGACAGAATGAAATAAAGAGACAGTGTTAGAGGAAAAAGTGGTAGAGCAGACGGAGCATAAGAGATTGCATGGTGAAATGGGTGTAATGGTGTGCGTGTGTCTCTCTTGGTCAGCGCAGGCCAATTTACAAATGCAGAAATGCTGTCTGCCTTAGAATCACAGTTGATAAGCAGTCTAGAGACTAGCACACTCAGCCTCCTCTCCACGTTGGTAAAAGTACATTTCTTATGTATTGACATCTGCAATTTATTTTATTTATTTTTTTGGTACATGTAGCTGGCACTTAAGCTTAAGTGCATGTCGCCTAAAGCTGTATGTTATAATGAACTTTGGCCCTTGGGATAAGAGTCTCTATGAGCAAACATGAAGATTATTGTAGACTGCCCTGATATTGATTGTTTTGCAGTTGGCGACCACCTTGTGTTTCAATGTCGTGTTGATTGATTGTTTCTATCATCCTTTGGACTGAAATCAGTTCCAATCAATGCAATATTAGCCAAAATGTTTTGTTGAAAAAGGAAAACCACATTTTGTGTTTAGGATAAGATGCTTGATTATACATCCACTCAAACAAACAAACAACCAGCCACGCTCCAAGCGCTCACGCGCTGTGTATATTTTTCTTGTTACTCCCAGAAGGAGCGTGACGAGCAAGTTAATCTATCCGCCAGCGATGCGCCATGACACAAAGCTGTTTATTTCCTTTTTCCTCTCTGTGTCACTGTCTCTCTCTCTTTCTCTCTTTTCCTGTAAAGCCTAATCAAGTTTGTATCAAGCTAAATAATGCCTTAGCGTGAAATTGGTGTCTTCAGTCAAAAAGCACTCCCCAGCCTGTACTACAAGAGAAGCAAATTATGTACCCCTCCCTACCCCTCCACCCTCCAGCCATCACTGTGTGTGTGTGTGTGATAGCAGTTATAGTGCATGCCTATTTGCAGAATTTGTCTGGGTTTTTCTTGACAGCATTTGAGTCTGTGCTCAATTTGGAGTTCAGTCTTCCAATGGTGACTTGTGTGTCCCAGTATGTAATGGTGAGTGGATGCTGATGGGGGGAACTTCTAGTTCAGTTATTTCTGGAGCCTTCCCCAGAGTCGAGGTACTCCAGAGGAATGCGTTCCCTCTCCTCCTCCTGCCCTCTCTTCCGCTCTCTGTCCTACTCCTTATCTCTCTCCTCGCTGGCCTCCTTCACCTCTCTACTTTCACCTCACTGGTGCTGTCATCCTCACCTCTCTCTTACCTTTCCTCTTCACCTCTCCCTTTCCTTCCTACTTCTTACTCTACTGTCTTAATGTCGTTCCAGTTGTTCCCCTTTACTTCTCACTATACTTCCTTTCCTCTCCACGTCTCTTCTGCTATCGATTCCTCTTCCCGCCACACTCTCTGACAGACAGAAAAACAAATGTCAGATCAGACAGGCTCTTTAATCTCAAGCTGTGTTGTTTGGCCCTGAACATTGTGTGTGTGTGTGTGTGTGCAGCTCCTAGCCTTAGCTGGTTTTAAATGCTCGTGTGTGATTTATTTTTTTAATAAATTTTTTTATACAGATTATTTTATGCAGATATGCATGTTTTTGTTCAAGTTTTTTTTTTTGTTAAGATAGTTTTTTTTGGGTATTTTAGGTTTTTTTATTTGATAGGACAGCTGAGATATGAAAGAGAGGAGAGAGAGGGAATGACATGTAGCAAAAGGCCGCATTTCGGAGCCGAACCCGGTGAAGAGAAATGGGTGAAGAGAAGAGGGGAGATGGGATGGAAGTACAGAGGTACTCAAGTACAGAGGGTAGAATAACAGGAGGAGAAAGTCGTGAAAAACACAATCAGATAAGAGACGTTTTGGATCAAATAAGAGAGGGAGAGACAGAGGAAATAGGATGAGTGAGGAAGACTAGACAAGAGAGAGTAGAAAAAAGAGACAGCAGAAAGAAAAAGATAGAGAGGGCGATGAAGCTTGTCCGCCAGGCTTTGCGGGGTTGTTGTTCTTTCTCTCTGCCATCCATCTAAGCCCTCTGCTACCTCTGTCCCTTTACACACACTCTCACAAACAAAAGCATGCACGCACACACTGACACTGTCCCAAACCCCAGACTAGCCTGGTGTTTCTGGCCAGTGGCTCAGTGCTGTGTGTGTGTGTGTGTGTGTGTGTGTGTGTTTTTTTATGTATTTTAAGGCTGTTTTGTTCAGAATGCAGGCAGGCAGAGAGAGCGGTTTTACTGCTGATAAAAGTATTTGGTTAATCAGCTTCTGTCCCCGTCCCCTGGCCAGATGAGAGAGAGAGAGTGTGTGTGTGTGTGTGTGTGTGTGTGTGTGTGTGTGTGTGTGTGTGTGTGTGTGTGTGTGTGTGTGTGTGTGTGTGTGTGTGCGCTTGACACAGGCCGTTGAAGTTAGGGGGGCTCCCGGGGGGCGGGCTGGGGATGGAGATTGGCATCAGCCGTCGGCCAGTAGCGTCGCAAAGTCGTTCCTAAGGGACAGGAAGAGCGGCCAATGAGAGAGTCCCTCCGGAGCTATAAGGAAAAAGGGGGGGAGGTGGGGGCTAGGAAGTGGGCTGGAGAAGGGAAGTAAGGGATGGAGATGGAGAGAGAGAGAGAGAGAGAGAGAGAGAGATTTGGATAACAATTACCCTATTGACTTCTGTCCAGCACTGGTTGTCAATCAGCCTACCCTCTGGGAAAAGAACCAGCATATCATTGGCTACACTGACCCACATCCCGCCTCCCTGGGCCGCTTGGCCAATGCGTGATTGGCCACAGTGACCCGCTCGTCAAAGAGATCTGGGAACATCAGAGCTTGGGCTGCCTTGGGAATAAATGGCCCTGATAGAGAGCGTACATGTCTGTGTTGTTTAGGAGGGGGAAAAGACAAAGGTTTTTTTTTTTTTTTTGAGGCTATAAGTGCTTTCATGGGTCAGCAGAGCAGGAGAGACAAAGATAGAAGGGATGCAAGTGGGAATCTGATAGAAGAGGGGAAATGAAGAGGGTCGTGTGGAGGGAGAGATGGAGAGAAGGAGAGACAAAGGGACAAAATAGTAATACAAAAGGATGGATGTTAGAACAAAGTATGGAGGGTGAGCAGCGGTCAGGGGAGACCATCTTAGGAGATGGAGGCAGAGCCACAATAGTGAAGAAGGATGTGGGTGAACAACAAAAGACAGAAAAGATAAGTAAGTGAGGGAGGGGTGGAGGGAAAATAGATGAGGTTCTAAATACAGGAGGAAAAGATGGAGGAAGAGAAAGAAGACAGTGGGGAGAGATGTGCTGTGGCACTGCTTTGTAGTAGTGTGTATAATTAATAATTGTGTAAATATTTGTTCATGATAATCTCCTCTCCTCTCCTCCCTGTTGTGTGTGAGGCATTATCTGCCAACTTTAGTATAGTTAACCTGATGAGTGCTTCATTTTGGTACAACAAATCAGAGTAATAAATCCTTCATTGTCAAGAAAACTTCATAGAAGCAGGTCCCACTTTTCTGCCCAGAATTACCCAGAAACAACCGTGTACGCGGTTGTGGGAGCAGCTCATAACGATCCAGAATTACGTTTCTTGTTAGGCGACGACCTCACATGGTTATAGAAGTGAGTTGACAAAGTGAGAGTCGTTTATGTATAAAGCTTTGTTGCAGAATTAACATGCGTCCTAGGGGATTATATTTGGTGTAGTCTGGGTCACTGGAAGTACATTTCCAGGGTAATTGTCTCCCATGTCCTTCTGCTTCCGCTCTCTTCCACCTAGCAAGCTACACACTAAAGATGGCAGGCCCGAGACGATCAGCGACCACAGCGATGTGGAGATAGGTCTGGCAATGCAAGACTAAATTGGGTGTGACTGTGGATGGATCAACATGTGTAGATAATATCACCCCTTAAGTACTCTTCACATTACTGCTTGTTTCACTCAAATTTGTAGGCCGATTTTTGTAAGCTTCCTTTCCTGAGGATGCCACTTACACCTAAAATGAGTAAATTGTATGAACTTTGAATAGTTTACCAGTCACGTAACAGCGGCTCTGTTCTTCTAGATTCAGGTGCTGTGTCAGAAAATGTAATTAATTACCCTCCATCTTAAACCCATGTGTAAAATATTTTCAGTGCATTGCTAAAATTAGAGACTACAGATGGAACTCGTATATTATTCCTGGGCTGTATGATACAGGTGTTCAATCACCTGAAGGAGACGGCCCTTATACATTCCACAAGCAGTTGTGGATGACTCAGCCACTAATTTAAGCCAGTACAGACTCTTCCTTAATCACATTGTGAAGTTATTTTGTAATGGGGTTGCCTTTCGGCTCAAAAGAGGTGGTGTGAGCGGTGCAGTTTAATAAAAACACCACTATTAAACTATGCCACCATTGTTCATTATTAAGATTAAAAAGTTGTCCCCAGGAGATGCTGTTTTGTTTCAAATATACTGATAAATGCACGGCCCTATTATCTGCTGGTGCGACCCAGTGACAGGTCTCCTCATGGCACTGCTCAATCTACTTTTAGATTAGAAAAATATTAAAACATATATATGTATCTTTTTACACATTTTTTTCCTGCTTTTAGGTCCAAGATCTAATTTCCAATTCCTGTGTATTGTTCAGCAGGAGACTAGAGAATCTGATATTAGGAAATTCTGCATTGCAGATTCTCATTTTGGGACCTATTTTGGTTATGCATGTAAATGTGAGTGTTTGTGTGGTTTGCTGCTGTGGACACCATGGTGAAATGATTTATTATTCTGATGACCCGTTACAATGCAGACATGTTTTGTTCTTTTATGTTGCAGTCTGACATGTGCCTATGCTGTGTGTTATGTGTGTGTATCTGACTGTTTTCTGCAGGTGCGTTTGACACTGTGTGTGTGTGTGTGTGTGTGTGTGTGTGTGTGTGCGTGTGCGCGAGCAGCTCTTAGTCTTAGTCAGTTTTAAATGCTTGTGTGTGTTTTTTTTATACAGATTATTTCATGCAGATATGCATTTTTTTGTTTAAGTTTTTTTTATAATTTTTGGGGTATTTTAGTTTTTTATTTGATAGGACAGCTGAGATATGAGTGTGTGTGTGTGTCCACAGAATGGTTAATGTGGTGCTCTTGTATGATAGTGTTTCCATGCGCCCGGCTTGAGTCGCTCTAAATACCTAAATAAATAAAATATCTTGAGCCAAGAACCATGTCTATAGAATGCTTCCACTTAAACATAACGTGAAAAGCAAAACCGCACGTTGGCTTTTGGTTTTGACATTCTTGCCATCTGCAGACTTCTGACATCAATGTGGAAATGACTCATTCTGCCAAATAATTCCCAATCGGTTAATGTTTAGATTCACGCTGTGAGACAGCAGTTATGAAAGATACTTTAAAATCTTATTGAGTAACACAGACTCAAAGTACACCCCCCCTTCAAAGTCCAGAGAGATCACTTTTTTCATCTGTTCTCATTAAACTTACATATGGTGTATTTATTGAAACACACATCTAAAAACACACATTGGATAGAGTAAGGTGTCTCAGGGGTCAACAAAAGCCTAAGCTTAAGCAAGTCTTGATCATGTCTATCATGCTCTCGGGTTTGGGATTGTGCTTTATTTGTACAGTGACGTTGTTGAGCCAGATTGTTTGATCTCTAGGCCTTTGCTCTCTCAATAATTATTGGCTTGCCTACAGGTACGCTACTTCTGCGTGTGTGCGTGTATGTTTTTGTGTATATGTGACCATGGCATATTACATAGGCCTGGGTGATATCACTTACAACTAGGCTCCCACTTATAGGGCTGGGTACCGAATTTTATGGTTTTAACGCACTGGCCAAATTGTCTCCTTAGTATTAAGTATCGAGTAACACACACTGTTACAGTGGCACAGTTATCTCGAGACACTTTACAGATAGAGTAGGTCTAGACCACACTCTATACTTATACTATACTTATAAAGTCCCAACAATTCTAATAATTCCCCCAAGAGCAAGCATGGTGCAACCATGCACAGGGGCGAGGAAAATCTCCCTTTTAGGGAGCAACCTCGGCCAGGTTCTCGGTAGGTGTGTCTGACGGTGCCGGTTGGGGGTGTAATGCACAGTGGCAATAATAGTCACAATAAAGAAAATGGAACAGTGACTAAAAAATGGTAGTAGTTCTTGTCATAGCAGGGCGCTGCAGGACGTTACAGTATGTAGCGTGGCACAGCAGGGCATAGCTGGACGTAGCAGGAGGCAACAGGGTTCAGCAGGACACAGCAGGGCATACAGTGAGGAAAATAAGTATTTGAACATCCTGCTATTTTGCAAGTTCTCCCACTTAGAAATCATGGAGGGGTCTGAAATTGTCATCGTAGGTGCATGTCCACTGTGAGAGACATAATCTAAAAAAAAAATCCAGAAATCACAATGTATGATTTTTTTAACTATTTATTTGTATGATACAGCTGCAAATAAGTATTTGAACACCTGTCTATCAGCTACAATTCTGACCCTCAAAGACCTGTTAGTCTGCCTTCAAAATGTCCACCTCCACTCCATTTATTATCCTAAATTAGATGCACCTGTTTGAGGTCGGTAGCTGCATAAAGACACCTGTCCACCCCATACAATCAGTAAGAATCCAACTTGGCCAAGACCAAAGAGCTGTCCAAAGACACTAGAGACAAAATTCTACACCTCCACAAGGCTGGAAAGGGCTACGGGGAAATTACCAAGCAGCTTGGTGAAAAAAGGTCCACTGTTGGAGCAATCATTAGAAAATGGAAGAAGCTAAACATGACTGTCAATCTCCCTCGGACTGGGGCTCCATGCAAGATCTCACCTCGTGGGGTCTCAATGATCCTAAGAAAGGTGAGAACTCAGCCCAGAACTACACGGGAGGAGCTGGTCAATGACCTGAAAAGAGCTGGGACCACCGTTTCCAAGGTTACTGTTGGTTATACACTAAGACGTCATGGTTTGAAATCATGCATGGCACGGAAGGTTTCCCTGCTTAAACCAGCACATGTCAAGGCCGTCTTAAGTTTGCCAATGACCATTTGGATGATCCAGAGGAGTCATGGGAGAAAGTCATGTGGTCAGATAAGACCAAAATAGAACTTTTGGTCATAATTCCACTAACCGTGTTTGGAGGAAGAAGAATGATGAGTACCATCCCAAGAACACCATCCCTACTGTGAAGCATGGGGGTGGTAGCATCATGCTTTGGGGGTGTTTTTCTGCACATGGGACAGGGCGACTGCTCTGTATTAAGGAGAGGATGACCGGGGCCATGTATTGCGAGATTTTGGGGAACAACCTCCTTCCCTCAGTTAGAGCATTGAAGATGGGTCGAGGTTGGGTCTTCGAACATGACAATGACCTGAAGCACACAGCCAGGATAACCAAGGAGTGGCTCTGTAAGAAGCATATCAAGGTTCTGGCGTGGCCTAGCCAGTCTCCAGACCTAAACCCAATAGAGAATCTTTGGAGGGAGCTCAAACTCGTTTCTCTGCGACAGCCCAGAAACCTGACTGATCTAGAGAAGATCTGTGTGGAGGAGTGGGCCAAAATCCCTTCTGCAGTGTATGCAAACCTGGTGAAAAACTGCAGGAAACGTTTGACCTCTGGAATTGCAAACAAAGGCTACTGTACCAAATATTAACATTGATTTTCTCAGGTGTTCAAATACTTATTTGCAGCTGTATCATACAAATAAATAGTAAAAAAAAATCATACTTTGTGATTTCTGGATTTTTTTTTTAGATTATGTCTGTCACAGTGGACATGCACCTACGATGACAATTTCAGACCCCTCCATGATTTCTAAGTGGGAGAACTTGCAAAATAGCAGGGTGTTCAAATACTTATTTTCCTCACTGTAGCTGGACGTAGCAGGAGGCAACAGGGTTCAGCAGGACACAGCAGGGCACCACAGAACGTAGCAGGGTGTAGTGCAGCAGGACCACGGCGGCAGCTGCAACCAAGATCTTGGTGGCATCCTAATCCAAGGAAATGTGCTGGGCAAAAAGATAACATAGGGACTCTGGGGAGTAAACTTCCCAGAACTACTTCAGATCTCTCTCTGTGTATATTTTTCCTAACGGTGTACACTACCTACAGATATATGCACACACAGACACACACGTGTGCAAAAGGCTGTACTGGAACGTTCAAAGCTTTGAAGATTAAATTTATAACGTTGACATTCAAAAATTAAATCAACATTTGAATGCTGCGCTGGTTTAAAAATAAAATTGCATGTCTATTCATTCTATTCAAACCAGGCATTTCTGCACAGTTGCAGAGAAAGATTAGGCCACACTAATATTATTAGTGTTATAATATTTGTAGGATTGTTTCTGACAATCACTTTCATTTAAACTTCAGATCGTTGTAAAGTCCAAATCTATTGAAAAACTATAGCTGTAATCATTTCTGTTCATGTTTTTATTCAACAAAACATTCTGCTTTAATCCATATTTGTTGACTTTTAGCCTTTCAAAAACATTTTCACTGCAGTCAAAAAACTGCTATCCCGCTTGCCTCGCACAAAAAGAGGCACTCGTGTTAACGAGGCAGTCTAGAGGTATTTTAACAGCACTATAAATTAGAGCTGTAATCATTTTGCTGTCCAATTAATTGTCTCAGAAATATTTGCAATTACCAAATATAATTGTCTCTTTCAGTCAAATAAAAAAAAGTATGTATTTATTACTTTTTGAAACAATTTAAAGATTAGAATGAATTCCAGAATACATCTTTAGTTCTATATCACTGTTATGTGTTGCAGGTACACAGCCTATGACGTAACAATGCCTTATTATTATAAAAAAAAATCTAATTGTGTCCCCCCGTTGTCATTTTTGTTACTATGAACATGTATAGATTAAAGTGCCAACAACTAACAATTGAAATAATAATAAAATATTTAGTCCCACCAATAATCACTTATATTATTACAATTTGGCATATCCAAACAAAATCAACAATTACCAGTTATACGCTTTAAGACCTTAGCTAATGTTAGCAATGAATTGAGGTTAAACAAAGACACTGCGATAATGTCAAAAAATTGACATTACATTACATGCATTGATTATGTAATAATAAATTGCATTTACAGTATATAACCTTTTGGTTATATACTGTAAATGCAATTAGTTATAACAAAAAAACTGTTTTTTGGTTCGCGCTTATAGTACGTCTTTAGTCGTTACAAAAAATGTTGTATTGCTTTAATTAAAAAAAGGCAGATGTTCAAATTGAGAATTTTGAGGAGGATTTTTTTTTTTTTTAGTATGATGGTGAAGTCATAAAATATGATGCCTGCATTTTTCTAAACTTCATTCTAAAAACCTCAATAGAAGCTTTGAGTATAGAAAAACGACATTCGGTACAGCCCATATGTAAGCACACACACTTTGTCGTGCTCACACTCACACTTCGATTAAACTCTCCCTACTTCTACTCGTGCAGTTTGTGCAAAAATGCTCAACCCTTTCCACACAATCACACACATACACCCCACCAACCCCCTGGTGTGTGCAGGGTTCACAGTGACGGTGTGTGTGTCTCAGAGGGAGGATAGGGGAATCTAAATAAAGCTGTGTGTGCTTGGCTAATGAAACACACTGTATTCCCTACAGTCTCATCAGAAGAAATGGGCTTTTATCAGAGGCAGTCACCAGTACTTCTAGGTCCATCTATAACATCCCCAAAAAAACTAACTACCAAAAGAATATGGTTTTGATCATGATTGTCAGGGTAAGCATACCGAGAAGCCCTGTCACAACCAGACCAGTAATGGTCTAAGCAGAGTGTGGTCTCAGCAGGGAACACTGCTTGTCAGAAAGTGAAACCTGTCCATAAGTGATACAGGTCCCTCTTTCCATGTATGTTCCAAAATATTCTTCCTCCTTGCTTCAAGTCAGTAAAGCAGCATAATATGTCAGAGTGGTGAGATGTGTGTTGTGCTCGGAAACGGGTGTTGTAACAAAAAAAAGATGGCTTGGAATTAGGATTGTAGGTTTAGTTTGCCAACACTAGAGAATGTGGAATGTGTTTCTATCATCTCATCTGACTGCATTGTTCTACTTCTAATTGCTGGTAAAGAAATGCATTGGTAACATGACACCTACACCTTTTGCATTGCATGTTGCTTAAGAGACTGAAGGTATAGTATTGTATGAATTAGGGGTGGGACTCTCTTGGCACCTTCCGATTCTGAGGCCAACGATTCGATTCTAGACGGATTTATCGATGCATCTCGATGCAACAACTTTATCAGTTTCAATGCGTGATTTAAAGAAATATACAGTACAGATTTTTACATATACGGTATTTGTCACACACAAGTTTTAATGAAATGTTTTGTCTACTAAGATTTTTATGTGACTCTTGCCCTAAACTCCAAGTTGTTGTCCTTTATCTCATCTTCTTTCAGTCGCTCTGTTCTCTGATTTGTACTTGTCTGGAGACTTTTAGATAAAAATCAACACATTTAAAATAAAAAAACAACAAAAAAAAAAAAAAAAAACAAAAAAAAAAAAAAAAAAAAAAATATATATATATATATATATATATATATATATATATATATATATATATATATTTAAAATTTGATTATTAACTTATCAGAATCGAGCATTGAATCGTTCTAGAGAGAATCGCGATGCATCCAAGAATCGATTATTTTCCCCCACCCCTAGTATTAATCATTCAACCCAACTCATGGCTTGATTGTAGGATAGTATGGTCCAAGTGTTTCGGAGGAAAGCCTCTTTTTATTAGCTTAGAGGAAATACTTTGTTTTTCTTTTGGTTTCCTCTTCCTGTACCTTCTCTCATCTGTTTCTGTCTGCTGTGTTTGGCAGGCATGTTCAGTCATAGTGGGAGGTCTCTGTTCAGGCAGACGCACAGCCTTCAAGTATAAATCCTGTGTGGGTCTGTCTCGGGTGCCTATGTGTGTGCTGGGCTGTGTGTGTTTGTCCAGGGATCCATTAGTACGTTACTAGCACACTGTGGTCTACATCTGGCCCTCAGAAGCCCCAGACTCTGAAAGGTGTCATTTATTGAGAGTAGAAGCTCCTCCCGAGCCTGGTGTAGGCCTGCACGATTGATCATTATAAAATCGTGATCTTGATTTACCCTGTTCACGATTTAAATCTTTAAATAACTGTAATTATTATTATTATTTTTTTTAATGACTTCAGTTCTCATTTAATTTTCCGAGCCGACTGCATCCCAAACGCTACTACTTTCTTCTGGGAGATTTAAACAGACTGTATAAAATAGGTCTGCGATGCTCTCCCTTAGGCCTCTACAGACTTGTGAAGATGTGCAACGTACTATAGGTGCCAAAAAAATCAGTTTGGTACTGCCAGTTTGTTTTGTTTTGTCTTGTCATGGTTCATGTATGCAATAAACATCACACCTCGTGAGGGAAAAAAAAAATGGTGGCAGAGAATATGATATCAGTTCGCAGCTAAAGAAATTGTAATTCATATTTTTCCCCGAATCATGCAGGCCTAGCCTGGCGTATCTTATACCTTCTTCCTCTCCTCAACGGGGAGAACAGGCCGCTGTCCTGGTGGTTCAGAGCTTCAATGACTCTCCTAGCCTTTTCACCATCATCGTTCTGTTCGCGCGAACCACTGCTGTCCTGTTTGGTGATGTTTCCGCACCAGACAGCGGTGTTCCCAGTCAGGACGCTTTCAAGGAGGCAGCAGTAGAAATTGCTCAGTATTTAGGGCGATACCCGGGATTTCTTTAGGAGTCTGAGGGGGAAACAGTCTTGGCCCTGCCTAGGTCAGACCCTTGATGATGTGTACATCAAGGGACTTGAAACTGTCCACCCTCGTAACCCGTAACCCCCTGTAGTAAAGATAACTCCCTCAGTAGCAGGTGGAGATTTTGTCACCATTTACACCTGGCAATGATATGCGTTTTGGTTGATGGGAGTGCAAAGGGAGAGTGATTGACCACATGTAACATGGTACGTACCACACAGAGTACAAGTGTAAATGCACCAAAAAGCATTGAGGACAGATAGTGATTGGGATTTGATCAGTGAAACCGCCTCCCGGAGTTGGTCAGGGACACATTGTGTCCACATCAAACACAAATGTAAATGCGTTTTCAAACCACATACGGCTACCAGCACCGGGCTCCAGCCGAAGCAGCAGCCAGACGGCCGCATCGCTGCTAAAACAACCGACAGCTGCAGCAGGAGGCGGCGGTAATAGAAAAAAGAGACTTTCTGTTGTTTGAGCTGGACCGAGGATGTCAATGTGGACACTGGAGACACATATTAGTACCAGGTGTAAATGTAATCCGATTGAATCATAATAAATTATTCATATTAAAGTAATTTTGAATGAATGTGAAGAAATGACTCGCAGCCCAGTCTCTGTTTTCATTGGATGTGATCATGCTGTGCTCTATATTGGAACTTGTTCCAAATGAAATGCTTCATTTCAAGTTCACAAAGAAGTATTATGTGTTATACATATTTTTTTATATTTAGGGAATACAATGAGAATGTATGAAGCAGTCGGCAGGGTACATGTTTCTGATGTGTGTGTGTGTGTGTGTTTCAAACTTGTCCTTTAGTTCTTTTCTTGTATCACATCCAGATCACTAATTTTATTTCCTCTCAATCCTCATTCTCTCATCAGATATTCCAGAGATTCTTTCAAACTAGGTTGTAATAGCATTATGATCAGTAATGTGTGTTTTTCTTTCTCTCTCTACATGCTTCCTAAATCTCTATGTATCTTTTTTTCCCATTGTCTGTTTCTTTCTCCGTCTCTTGTCTTGCCAATGTGTGGCTGTGTTGGATGGGAAACCCAGCCTGGTGTTAGCTTTGGCCAGTAACAAATGAAGTCACAGCAGTATGTTGTTAGTTGCTATTGTAAGCATACATGTAAGGCTGGGTAGCTTCCTTTCACAATATAGGCTGCTGTGGATCACTTACATGGAAGGATTCAACTGCAGTTGTTTTTAGTGCAGTTCAACCTTTATGCAGGGATTTAGCCTATTATTACAAGAGACCTGACCATTGATGATTAGATTAGCAGAAAGTTTCAATATCATTTAATTATCTGTCCTCAACTTGAGCTCGTGGGTTCGCTATGTAGAACTTTACACACCATCACCAATTTCTAATTGTTGTAGTTTTAATGATCCACATTACTACCTGGGGAAACTGAAAACCCATGTATTAAGCAACCAGATTGTTCCGTATATTCCGGCCGAGCGTAACTGTGAGGATGGGGTGGGTCAAGTGGGATGATGAGGATATATGGCGTGAAGAAGATGAGAAGATATATAAAGGGCGGGGGAGAGCAGGATGAGAAGTAGGATTTTGAGAGATCTAAGAGGTGAGTAAGTGAGGAATCGTGGGGGGGGGGGGGGTGTACAGGAAACCCCATTGTGTGGTGGCTCCAGCCATGTCCTGTTTGTGTGCCAGCTGTACTTCCCTCCTTCCTGTTGTACCCAGGAAGTCAGTGTCACATTCCAGCTCTGATCAGCTGTGTGTTCGTGTGCTTTTCTGTTGCTTCCCAGGTCTGTGTTCAGAGGTGGTTAATATCATACATTTATGAGATTAAACACGTGCGGAGGGAGATACATGCAGACTGCATAACCCTCCAATAAAACATCTGTGTATTGTAGTGCCTATGGTTGTTAAAGTTGTTCAAAAGTTGTTAAAGTTTTTTTTTTTAGGCCTTTATTGATATGACAGCTTAAGACATGAAATGGGAGAGAGAGGGGATGACATGCAGCTAAGGGCCGCAGGTCGGAGTCAAACCTCTATATATGGGTGCCTGCTCTACCAACTGAGCTATCCGGGCGCCCGACTGCTTGCACTTTTAATCCAAAGGGATGGAGACAAAGAGAGACATCATTTCATAAACAGACCTGGAGTCCAGGTTCAACACGTCAGGCTCCTCTCGTCTGTTAGTGTTGTCAGTTCTGTATGTTGGATCAAATCATATAAGCAGCTTGTTTTGTGGGAACAGACTAAAACCTAAACACATTCAGTTCTGTGTTACATTAAACAAAGAAGAGCAGATAATACTTTTAATACTACAAATACTTTTTAGAAGCTAGAGCCAATCATGTTTGGCATTTTTTTCTGTCTGAAATAATGAATAGATTTTAAAAATAGCTTTTTGAGATTGAGCACACTTTTTGCTCGTGATCTTGGGCTGCTGATAATAAATACTAAACATGCATTTTAATATATCGTCCTTTCTCCTCAGCGGTAGAAGAAGGGGAGTCTTCAGAGTGTGGAGGGACCTGGGATGAATCAACCGTCCAGACAGGTTTGTACACACACACACACACACACACACACATATATATACACACACTGATAATGTAATTGAGTTCCAGCAAGCTGTCAGATTTACACAAGAGGTTTAAGTCTATATTTCTCAGACACAAACACACAGACACACACCATTTGTAATATCTATTCCACATGGTTTATAATGGCCTGCTCAGAGGGCTATCAACTAAGAAAAGATTGAGAGATGAAGTGAACAAAGAGGAGTTTGGGTGGAGAGATTGGTGAAAGTATTAGGAGAAAGAAAAACCATATGAATGAGAGGGAGATGTGAAGAGAGACAGAGCACTCTTGGTCTCGGGAGTCGAACTGAATGGAAAGAGAGAAGACAAAGGGGATATAGAGAGAGGAACGATTGGTTATGGGGGGACAAGAGAGAGATTTGTGTGCTTTTTCACTACTCTCTGTGGTCTAAGGATGTCCTGGGAGGAAGTCAGTGAGATGGTAGGGCTTTTCTTTTCTTTTTGTTCTTTTCCTGGATTTAGTTTTTCCTTGCGGTTTCTCCAAACCGACTGCTATATTGCTCCCTCCCTGTCTCTCCCTCCCTTCTTCTATTCTCCCTTCTCGCTTGTTTCCACCCTCAGATGGAAATTACACATTATTATCACTCACCCTTTTGCCTTTAAGTCAAAGAACCACTGAACCAGGGGTGCTCTGACTTCCATGCATGTGACTAGATAATTGGAAGGCAATTATATGGATTCATAAAAACATGTACTGTACAAATGACGCGTTGTTGCCATGGCACTTTCAGACGCTGTTTGCTGCTTCACATACATGCAGAGAGAAAAGAACGCACCGACCGTGGGGAACCGACCACGATTATAAGTGTTGCATTTTTCATTAGTTTTTATTTCGTTTTGACTTTTTAACATTTAGATTAGTTTCAATTAATTTTTAAAGCGGGTTTGCTAGTTTAGTTTTTCAAAATGCTTAGTAATTTTAGTAGAAAACGTCAACTCTGAAAGATATAACGTTACTTGCTCTATTAAAGACATCGGCAAAGACGAAAACAAAAGACATTTGCTTGATCATTTTATTTTGTTAGTATTGCAAATAGACATTACAGTAGTTTGTTAGCTATCCTTTTTTGTAATGCCTCGTTTGTATTTTTATTTCAGTTTACAACAATGTTTTTTCCCACCTAGTTTTCGTTATTTGGTTTGTTTTCCTTAACGATTATAACCTTGGAACAAAACCCATGGCTCTGCTCCAACTGTGAGAGAGCCTGACGTAGGCCGACCAAAATATCTGACATTAGAAAATGAGATATTCATCTGGAATATGCACGTCAGGTGCAGTTGAGCGATCCTCGCTCCCCCCCTGTACATGCTAAAATTCAGTCCAATGCTACAATGAGTTGTGCGGCTCGAAAATTAGGATAGAAACAGGCTCATATTTTACAGTGTAGGTCCAGCTTAAACCTGGCATAACTAGGCTCTTGACATTTTTACTCACTGTTGTAATTAACACTTACTAAATATCAAATTACACATTTTCTAAACCGTGTCAAAACAGTTTAGTTGTAGTTGTAGTTTAGCTGTAGTTGTTTGTCAGCTGTAGCTAGTTTTTCTGCTCTGGTTTGCAGAGAACAGTTAAACACTTCCTCTGACTTGATCCCAACAGGGAAAGAAGATACTGCTGAATGTGGTAAATATGCAGTTATCTCTCTCTACCTCTCCTGCCCTGTCTCTCCATCAGCTCTACAGGGATAGGAAAGTATGACCCTTGGGGTGTCTATGACGTACTGAACCCTCCCATCCTTACACCCCCCAGACCTGTGCTAACTCTCCTCCAGGGGCTGTGTGTGTCTGTGTGTGTGTGTGTGTGTGTGTGTGTGTTTGTGTGTGTTAAGGGGGGTGCTGACTGAGGTCCTGGGTGGCTCACTAGAACTGCTGTGTGTGTCAGTTCCTGCAGGAAGCAAGAGTCCCATGACACACACACACACACACACACACACACACACACACCCACCCCCCTCTATCTTGCACTCTTCCTCCCATAAAAACATACTGTCCCATATTCCCTTACTCAGCCACTCTTTCAATTTGGATGTTAACATCAATTCCCTGTCCTAGCATCCTCTGCATCACTTCTTCTTTCTCTCTCTGCATGCTTCCTAAATCTCTATGTATGTTTCTTTATCATTGTCTGTTTGTCTCTCCCTTTCTTGATCTCTCTGTGTGTGTGTGTGTGTGTGTGTGTGGATTGCTGCCTATCCCTTATTCAAGCAAATAACAAATAAAAACCACTTTGCTTCCTTCACTCCCTGGGGGATGGTGTCGACAAGGACGGGGTGAGAAGGGGGGAGGGAGAAAAAAAAAGAATGAAAGAAGAATGGAGAAATATCCCTTCCCATCCTGCTATTAAATTCACAAACTTCCAACCCTCCACTATCCTTAATGTGCTCCCCTTCTCTCTCTCTCTCTCTCTCTCTCTCTCTCTCTCTCTCTCTCTCTTTCTCTGGAAAATGTGTGTTGAGTTTGGAAAGACCCGCGGGAGGGAAGACGAGGGGGATGTGGGAGGGTGACTCAAAGGGAATAGTGTCGAGCCAACCTATGCCCCCCCCCCAACCCCCCTTTCTACATCTCCTCCTTTCCTCTTTTTCTTCCCTCTCCTTGGCCTTTCTGCCCCAGAGAGGACCCCTTGGAGCCAGAAGGTGCCCCAACACCCTCCATCTCTCTTCCCCTCTGGCCAAACCACCCCTTAGTGAGACAGAAGAACAACTTGTCCCCTTCCTCCTTTGTTTCCTCCCTTGTTTTCTCTCTTGTTCCCTCACTCCCCCAGTGTGCTGAGAGAATAGCAGTCAAGTTGCCAAGGACAGAGAAAGGAAATGAGAGAGAAAGATTTGGAAAGGCCAGGTAGCAGCAGAGTTCCCCTGTTCATAAGAGTCATCTGTTCAGGCATTAACGTATGTCTAGTCTCACGCAGGAGAACTTCAGAGGCATGAGTGTTTGTGTTAAAATCCTCCTCTCTTTCTCTAGAGACTTATTTTTCTCAATTCTTTTCTGACAGTCTGTAGCCTACACACACACACACACACACACACACACACACACACACACACACACACACACACACACACACACAGTCGCATACAGAAAGAGCCAGTGAGTCATCATGGAAAAGGTTTGTCAGGTCCCCAAGCTGAAACTGAGAAACCAAGACCTTACTGCTTTATTGTTATTCACAAGTACTGTGTGATTGTGAGTGTGTGCGCATTATATGTGTGTGTGTGTGTGTGTGTGTGTGTGTGTGTGTTTATGGGTGTGTGGGGACAAAGACCTGACTGGCCCGCCAGGAAGTTAGTCTACCTTTCAGAAAGCATCAAGAAATAATGTGTGTTAGAACAGAGGTGCATCAATTAAGTTGACATTAATGCAATTTCTAATACAATGTCCTTGAAACTGCAACAAAAGTAGAGCATAACAAATGTAAATGATTTGTCACTTCTCATCTATCTGTATTACAAAACCTGCCTTTTCACATTTCCCATATTTTTTGTTTGTCACTACAGTCCAGTCACTGTGTGTCCATGTGAACTTGTTCTCCAGTATGCTGTGGGAATATTTACTTTTTTTTCTTTGAAATGTCAGCAGAGAGGTTTTTCCAGTAGTCTCGCAACTAGGGCTGGGCGATGGGAAGAAAATCCGATATCACGATATTCTTTGCCAAATACCTCAATATCAATATTGTGGCGATATTCTAGGGTTGACATTTGGTGCTTTAACAAAATATCTTCACAGTTAGATTTTAGATAAATAATCATCAGTAATGTGGGCATAATGTCTAAGTGGGGAAAAAGCAAATAATAGAACAGTTACAACAGTCTGGTAAGTTCGGAAAAGTACATCACTTTACTGTAATGCAGCCTTTAAAACCAGGAAAAGACAACACTAGTGTCATGTCACAAAAGTAAAAATCCAAAATCTAAGATGATATCTAGTCTCATATCACAATATTGTTATAAGAGCGATATATTGCCCAGCTTTATTCATAAGATGCTTTGGTCCAATATGTGCTGTATGGTTGTAGTTTAGTAGGTAAGATGCACCACAGGACACATGACAATAGGGTTGCAATGGTATGAGACGGTGCAATAACTAGGGCTGTGCAAAAAAATCAATTCAAATCGCGATTCAAGCTCATTCATAGAATTCCAAAAGTCAATTTAAAAAAAAAAAAAAACAGTTATTGTTTTGCAGTATGTCTACTGCAAACACTTGATAGATACTTTATTGATACCCAAGGGGAAATTCAAGGTTCCAGTAGCTTACAGACATCACACAAACATACACATACATCATAAGAAGATGTTTAATTAACAAATAAACAAATCCACATGAATAATATGGATATGAATACATACATACTGTACATACATACATACATACATACATACTGTACATACATACATACATACATACTGTACATACATACATACATACACACATACATACATACATACATGGGAAAAGTTACAATTCAGTATTTACATACTTTGAATACTATTTATATACTGTGAATTGTTTTTTTAATTGAAAATCGATATTGAATCAAATCGTGAGCTAAGAATCAGAATTGAATCGTGACATTTTCTGAATCGTACACCCCTAGCAATACCATCTCAAAATATCACAGTACAAAAAAATTTGTATTATCATTAGTATTAGTTAGTAGTTAGTAAATTAATGAAAACAGAAGGGTTAATTTTGTTTGATTTACACTTTATTATAATTGAATTTAATGGAAGTATGTGTAAACATTTTGAAAATAAAGTTTTAAATACTGTAGATAAGCTAATGTATAAGGCATAATAATGGTCATACCATGGTACTGTACACCGTCAAACCGCTATACTGCTGCAACCCTACATGACGAGCACACATAATCAAAGCTATCCATCCATCGAGAGGGACAGACACAGAGGGTGAGGAATGTTGGAACTTTAGAAAAGTGTTTTAGAGGAAAAGTAAAACGAATGTTAGAAATGAGGAGTTGAGAGAATGAAAGGAGATTCTCCTGGTTCACTGTAATAATGGGATGATGGCCAAAGCTGCGAAAAACAGGACACTGGCCCTTCTCCCTCGTCTCTTTTTCTTGCTCTCCCTCCCTCCTTCTCTCGCTTCCTCTCTCTCTCTCTCTTTTCCTCTTCCTCTATCCCTCTCTCACCGCTACCCTCTGGAGGTCCATAATGTAGTTTTAATTTCCCCAAGGCTACCACAGCAAAACAGTTTCTCCGTGTGTGTGTGTGTGTGTGGACTATTATTGCCTGCTAGTGACAGCTCACAGTGCATCTGTATTTTGTGTCTGTATTGCAGCATGTAAGACCTTTTGTCTGTGCAATTTTTGTTGGTGTGTGTGTGTGTGTGTGTACCAACAATTTTAATAAGTGAGTAGCTGTTGACTTGTTTTTCAGTAAGCTTTTCTGCTGCTCTGTGTAAGTCTGGGCATTGCCTGTCTGGCTGATTTCATGTGTGTTTGTGTGTGTGTACGTGTGTGTACGTGTTTTCTGCTACCTTCCATGACGTTAGTGTTTCTTTCATCATCCTGCTTCCAGACATTGATGTTGGGTGCTGCTCTCCCTTGCCACAGTACGTCCCAGGAGTCTGTGTGTGTAGGTGTGTTCACATGTGTGAGTGTGTATTTGTGTGCGTGTGTGTGTGTTTGTGTGTGACTGGTACTCTGTGGCTCAGCAGATCTACTCCGGGGGGGCCTTGTATTGTGAAAACACACACGCACACACACACACACGCACACGCACGCACACACACACGCGCGCACACACACACACACACACACACACACACACACACACACACACACACACACACACAGAGGCTATGGTGGGGGAAGAACAGGAGGTGGGAGGTTGAGAAGAGGATGTGAGGAGAGATGGCCTCTTTATATAGCCACCTAACATACACCCACATATACACACACTAAAACAGAGGTTGAGAGAGGGGTGGGGGGGGTCGTTCTCTTGAGAGATGGGACGCAGGCCTGTGTTGTTGTGTCCAGCTGCACCTGTTCAGCGTGTGGGTGTGTGTGGGTGTCAGTGTGCATTTGAGTGTGCACTCTGCCAAATGTGTCCGCCATTCTTTGAATCAGCCCACTTCTCAACATTTTGAGCTCAAATAGGTGGGTCTCTGTCCAGCAGTATTGTCATTGTCTCACTGTAGCATTGTGTGTGAATGGGGGGGGTTAAGTCACATTAATTAGAGACCGATTGAATGAAGTAGAATCCGATGTAGACATTTTACATATAGCACACAAACAAAAAATTATGAATTCAATGTATCAACCAGTTTGTTTAATTAAAATAAAGTAAAAATGTTCCCTGGATATTACTTCACAAGACAATTTTGACCAACTCATGGAAGGCTTTTAAGATAGTGTAATGTAGCGTTCTTGAATGGTATCATAGCTGATACTTGAAGTGTCCTGACTAAAAGGTCTTGACTAGGTAAACGTCGCCCACTGGGCACTCCAACCATGCCATGTGATGCAGGTCTGATTTTAACTTCATGGCTGGTTCAAACCATCCTTTAGAAGGTGGTGCCCAGCCAGGTGCCTGTGAATCCTAGCTCAGTGTAGAGTGCGATGTGGAGCAGAATGAAAGCCTTGTGTCTGGACTGTTTGGTTTCTAAACATTCTGCTGGAAGCTACACACACACTTTTACCCACCTTTTGATGCCTGCTTTAAGCTAGACACAGACATAGGTGTGTGTGTGTCTTTATGCATGCTTGGCTGACAGATCTGACAGGCTGACATCTTCTTACCTTTGCAGTATTACAGTATGTTTTATTCCCCTTTAAATCTCCCTCTAGCACTTTCTTTTAGTGCACTTGTATCACCCAGGGCCAGTTCAGGAACATTTCCCAGTGTTCATTAGTTCCCTAGTTTCCTTCACACAGGATATACAGAGATGTACAGTGGTCATCCTGACTGGGTGCGTTTGATTTCTGGTGTTCCACTTTTTGTCCCCGCTAGCTTGTCTTGGCAACTGCTCACAGCATTGCTATGTAACTAAAGTCAGACTGTGGGATGGAGTGTGTCTATATTGACTGTACTTGGATCTTATTGGATCTTTTTTCAGTTTACATCCTACTTTTGTGTGTGTGGGAGAAACCTCTCTCCCATCCAGTATGTTTAAGGCTTATTATCATTTAGCTCCTTAATTACCTCAATGAACTCATTTTAACATGGGTAATGAGAAAAGACACACAACTAACAAACACGCCAACATTGTGAATACACACACATTCACACACACATCCACACAGAGTCTTCTGTGAGCCTAACGAGTGGTGATTAGTGGGTCTCAGCTAGGCGTGGTTAGGCTGTGTAACATCATTCTGCACTGTGGACTCGGCTAATTCACTTCTCTTTATCTAATTACCCAGGGTGCGCACACACATACATACACACACACGCACCAATAGACTGCACACACACCATCTGCATATATCTTGCAGACATGCAAAGTGACCTCATTATTCTCGAGCTATCCATTTATATATTTATACTTCTATCTGTTAATAAACAGCCCATTGTCCTCAAGTTACTGAGGCTGGTGGGTACAGCCAAGATTATGGCTTATTACTGTTACTCTAGAGACACACAGTGTAAAAACATATTTTTTCACATCAGTGCCTGTTGCTTTCTGTCCTACCCCAATGCCTGCATATAGAAATTGTCTTAAAAATAGTTTTTAGCTACCTGGTTATGGCGTTCCATGTACGCTCTTCCTGCCTGCATCTTACACCCTGCTGTTATGTGCTGTACTGTCTCAGGGGCATCCTTGCACAGTCTGCAAGGATGCCCCTCAACACTGATATATATATATATATATATTAGTGAGGGCCAGTTCATTGTCCATAAACGTCCATGGTCCATGGTTTAAAATATACAAGTGATGCTACCATTGCTTTAAATATTTAGGCTCTGATAATACGTGTGGATGCAGGACAGTGAATGGTCCCGTCTGCGACATTGCCCTGTTATCATGTAGACCAATACCTTTAACCCTGACAATGAAATCCTGGTTATGATGCTATATTGAAATTTAAACACTAAATCTGTATTACTTTTAGCCGAGGGTGTGGCAGTTAGAGCAGTTAAGTTCTGGACCAAACAAGTCAGTTGAGGACGCCATATTTGGTCAACATTGTTCACTTTTTCTTACATTTTATAGATCAAACAACTAATCCAGTAAAAATAAGTGATTCATCTAACGATTAATTTTTCAATTAGCAATTAGCGTTTTTCCATTGCTCAATTATTAACAATTTACACACAACAAATTTCAATAAGGTTTGAATCTTTATTTATTAAAATAGTTTAACACTGCACTGTTCAAGTAAAAGGAATTTGTAGTGCAACCTGAAGCCAGATGTAGGATATCAATCCAACAACGAAATAAAGTCACTTTCAGGAGGAATACAAAAATAAAAACTTAAAGTAAACAGAGCAAGTGCAAAAAGAGTCGCCTGTATTTGCTTTTTTTTAACCGTAATAGGTAAAATAATGAATAAGCTCTTGTTTAACATCTAGCTCTTCTCCTTTAATCTTACAGTGAAGAAGTGCATATGAACTCAGACGTATCAAATAATTCTAACAATAAAACAAATTAAGAGTTCAAGTCACTTTTAGGAGGAATACAGATATAACAAACTTAAAAATGAAAAAACAGGTATTGTTTGAGTTGCTGCTGAATGGGGGTGGAAGGAATATTTTCATGTTCCTTATTCGTCACTGGTAAAGTGTACTAATGTTTAAAACCAATAAAAAGTTTCCAATAAAAAACATAAAAGGTGCAATTTTTCTCTTCTCTTTCTAAGGGAATTATTTGAACCCGATTTCTTAACACGTGGGCCGTTATAACTGACTCGTGAGATGTCTGACACAATGTGGCCTGGTCGCGCATTTATCAAAGACAGTGCTACACTCAAGTGGGTGCAGGACATACTGTAGGTGAGCTACGGGAGAAGCTGGAGAGGCATAGGTGGGCAGAAGTTACGGTGTTTAGCTGCCGTTATCCTGACTCACGGATCATTTTACAAAGTCTGCAGACTACCACCTTGTTGTCGGCATTAAGAGTAAAATACTCCCACACTTTAGAAGACTGTGTGCGAGCCTTTTTCCCAACGTGTCGTTGCGAGGAATCCATACTTGCGCAGTTGCTGGAGGCAGCCATGTTATTTTTAGACGCATTTACGTAATCAATGACATTGACCATGTCGATGAATTGTCCTAGCCCTAATACACACCCTTTTTTCTTGCAGACCTAAACAATGGTTTTCCGTTCTAGTCTTCAGGACCAAAAACACTGCTGGTTTTCTACCCTACCAGCTACTTCATTTCCTTTAATTGCATTCACTGTGCATCCCAGGTGTGATTCAGTCCCTCATTACATGGCTAGAATAAAAATCAGCAGGGCTCTGGGACTCAAGGACCTGTAGAAAACCCGTTTTCTATAACTTATGCTTTGAGATGAAAAGGATTAATCTTATTGTTCATGTTTTGGTGGCTTTAATTTAATAGTGAAATTTGTATTTTTCATATTTTGTCTAGTTTAACTGCTAGATGTGATTTTGACTTATTGTGTGTCTCTGGATGATGTAAGAATATAACAGGCTGTCTGGGTTTGGGGGGTCTGTGCATGTGTGTGAGAGAAAGAGAATGTGCAGTTATTCCTGGCATAGGGACAGTCTGTGACTCAGAGATAATGGTTCTCTGTAGAGCGCGTGTGTGCATGTGTGTTAGTATGTCTATCAGTGACTACAGCTATATATTGTGTGTGTGTGAGAAAGAAAGAGACTGCAAGTGGTGCACACGCTATTTGCTAGGGACCACTGTCGTACTATTCAATCAATACACACACACACACACACACACACACACACACACACCCCCTCTTGCACCCTAAGCACCCATGGGAGCTGCTTGCTTTCATTAACAAGGCCTGCTGCTTCTTTCTGGTGGCTGGGGTGGGGGAAGTGTATAAATTGAGAAATTAGATTTGTGGAAGTTTTGTGAACAAAAGAAAGATTAGCAATAAAATGTACGAAGCTACTGTATGTCCAATTAATTTAATGCAGGTAGACCTGAAAACTATACATGTGAAAAGGTGCACCCCCATTAGCACTTTCAGGTGGTCTACAATCTTTTCTCTTGTCACTTTCTTTTGACACCTAAATGAGTATAACATTGATTTGATAAACAGGATCTCTGTGCTGCTGCACTGAGCTGCCAATGAATTTGCTATGCTATGCTTGCAAAAATCTCTGACAACAAAAACATGAATACAGGTTAATGACAACCGCTGCATTGTGCTTTGTTTTTGACATTAAATGAGCGATCACAGACCAAGGCAACAGCAGCGGGGCAGGAATGCCACTAAGTGATCTACCATGTCAGAGCATCATCATTTTTGCCTAGCTTCCTTTGCCCTGTCCACAACATGAGACAGGTGTTTTCACTCCAAAGAACGTTTTCAGAAAGCTCGGTTTTGGGTGGGACAGAGGCTGGCTTAGTGTGGATGTCACCAAATGGTGAGGGATAGATTTGCTGTCAAATTAATCAACCCTGGGCTTCACTTCGGAGACTGTCCTATTTTAGACCTGCGTTTGTACTGAAAAACTTATACTTCGCATAATGGCTTCTTGACATGATGCAAAGAACACAATACAAGCACACAGAAATTGAAAAGACACACATACACAGTGTGGCCTAGCCAGGAGGTCTTTTGCCACAGTTTCAGAGTGGTAATGATCAAATGAGCTACAGAATCTACTAGTAGGAGCTTACA
The DNA here is from genome assembly GCA_026937815.1 of Etheostoma perlongum. NCBI lineage: Eukaryota > Metazoa > Chordata > Actinopteri > Perciformes > Percidae > Etheostoma > Etheostoma perlongum. The sequence continues at coordinate 10,753,055 of CM049378.1, read as the reverse complement.
GTGACCCCATCTCCTTCTCTCTGAGATCCATAAGAGGACACATCATTATCCCGTCCATGTGCAAATAGAAACACCCCCAACTGTGTTAGCCTCTCTCATCCCCTTAATCTTCCCCAGTTTTGACACTCATCCCTCTCTCTTTATCTCACTGCCCAAGTAGACAAGAAAAAAACAACACGCACTTGGAGAGAAAAGGAGGGAGAGATGACGACGGAGGGCTGCAAGATGGAGAGGTTTCATCTGGCTCCTCCCTCTGTTGCTATGGTAGCAGGTTGTGTTGGCATGCACTAGAGTTGGCACTGCCCTCACCTCTGGCGTCAGGGCACCGTGTGTGTGTGTGTGTGTGTGTGTGTGTGTGTGTGTGTGTGGAGAGCATTCATTTGTTTCCACACCAAACATGTAGGCTACTCTTGTGGTCTTTTTGGCCCAACAATGACGGATTTGCATTATTTTAACACATTATACATTATTTCTGTTAAGAAAGAGTATGGATTTTACATTTGAATGATAGAAAACTACATTTTATGACTAAATGTTAACATGAATACTTTTCACTGTGTGGATTTCAGCTTTAAGACACATTTTGCATTGTGTGTTGAAATACAACTGCACAACAACTAATAATTATAGGATTGTGTTTCAGATACATTTTTCCTTTCCTATAATTGAACAATAAGAAACGTGTAATACAGCAACATATGTTTAAAACATAGTGTCCAAAGTACTTGCTCTTGGCCTTGATATTTGTAATTGAGTTTGGATAATTAATGCATCAGACTGTACTCATTGTTAATGTGCAGTATACTGCATTATGAACAAAGTGCATGAAATAAGTGCTGTTTCATCCTGACCATTGTGTGTTTATTCTAGGGAATCAACTGTGGCTCATAATCTTATCCTGTGCTTAGAATTTACTCCTCACTAATCTAATCAGAGAAACATTGTGATCACAGTCGTCAGTCAGACAACACAAATGCACATATTTACATTCCAGCATATACACACGTGTGGTTGTACGGGTGTGCACTTTGTTTACCTCCGGTGTGCACATCTGTGTGTGTGTGTGTGTGTGTGTGTGTGTGTGTGTGTGTGTGTGTGTGTGTGTGTGTGTGTGTGTGTGTGTGTGTGTGTTGTCAGCCAAGGGGCCACTTTCTCTGCCTGGCCAGACGGTGCTCTCACTACTGGACAGATGGCCAACACTCTCCCTCCCTCTCTTCTTCACCCTCCCTTCATATATCCCTCCATCAATGTCTTCATCTCCTGCAGCCCCCCCCAACACCTCATCACCTCAATCCCTTGTTCCCCACCTCCAAGCATCCCTCTCTCCCATCACACCTCTCCCATAATAAATCAGAGTGGGATGGAGCCTGTGCACCTGACTTTAATCTTTCTAACTTTGGACTTTTGTTTTGTTGTACCTGAAATAGTCACATGGAAAACCAGTGAAATGGTTTGTAATTGTACCTGCTCATAGTTGCCAATGCTGAGCTGACAATCAGGTTTTGGTGTCAGACTTTTTTCTAATACAAATCTATTTCTAAAAAAAAAAGTATATAGTTGAAGTGCCAAGAATGACACATCATAAGAGAGAAATAAATGTTCTGCCGCTTGCACACATAAAATGTTGTTGGAAGCTGCGACAAAACTGAATTAGAACTTAATCCTTTTTGACCCATAAACGCACTGAAGGAACTCCATTTGTCATTCAAAGTAATGGAGGGGTTCTCTGTAATGGCTAGTGCTAATAACTAGTGATGGGGATTTAACTAACTGAGTTGTCTGTTAAGGGTTCAATCCAGTGCAATAGCCCTGCATTGAACCCTTTAGTATTGTAAGTATATTTCTTCCACTGTATCTATAGCCAAATAACTTCAACTCATTTATTTCCTCCATACCTTTTTCCAAATGTCATCCTCCTCTCTTCCACTCCTCTGATTGATTGATTTTATTTGACCCTTTCAAGATACGATACAGCTTTGCACCATACATTAAAGGTCCAATGTGTAGGAATTTCTCCCGTCTAGCGTTGAGATCATATATCACAATCAACTCTCTCGCACCACGCAGTTCAAAGTACGTATTACAGCTACGGTAGCCTTCACGCTTCAAGTTTGTGAACGGGCAACACAGATTGTGATAATGAACAACTTAACATGTTATACACTGGACCTTTAAAGAACAAACGTCACAAACAAAGGATAACAAAATAAAGCCCAGGGGCTGGCTTATTTCCATACTCTCTTCTCTTCTCTTCTCCTCTCCAGCCAGTGTCTTCAGTGTCAGTCCTCTAGGATCCTTGGCGTTTATAATGTGATAATAAGGTGTGAAAATGGAGACACAATGGAGCAGTGAGGATTGAGCCGACACTGCCTTCCACTGGTCCCCTCTCACACTCTGCCTGTCTGCTACCAGGACTCATGCGTTCACACACACACACACACACACACACACAAAACTCCATCACATACTGGAACAATGTTTTTTGCATTTTCTGCTTTCCCATTGTTTTGCTGGAAACAAATATGATGTAGTTGCCATTGGCAGTATAAAAAGAAAATATTTAGGTTGTTTATTATTATTATTGTTAAAACGTCCATATTATGTTCATTTTCAGGTTCATAATTGTAATTTGAGGTTGTACCAGAATAGGTTTACATGGCTTCATTTTCAAAAAAAATGCACATTGCTGCAACTCCTGTTTTCACCCTGCGTGTTTGGGTTTCTGTTTTAGCTACAGAGTGAGACATCTCACTTGTTTTAGCTACAGAGTGAGACTATACTATCTTTGTTGGGAGTCGCACATGTGCAGTAGCTAGTAAGATCACATCAGCTAGAAAACTCTTTCTCCAACTTTGGTTAGTACAAGGCAGGGTTAGCTGGGAGACTTCTTCTAGACAAGGGCGCACTAGTGAAATACCTGCAGAACAGGGACAGGAAGTAGTTCTTTTGGAGATTATGGTGAACTAGTGTGTGTTGTAGCAGTGTTTTGCCATTGAGAACAAGCTAGCATGCTAACATGTGCTAGCTGCGTCTCAGCTGGCGACGTAGAACGCCGTGCTGATTTTAAACAGCTCACCCGGAGACTGAAGGCAGAGGACATTCAGAAACCTGTACCTCACTAAAAAACAGTTTGTTTGTGTGCGTATGGACCCACCAGAGATACAAAATAACACCCCAGGCAAAATAACAAATTTTTCATAATATGGGAACTTTAAAAAAAATACAAAAATAATATAAATTCCGAGGAAAATAATCAATTTTAAAAATGTTCCATTATTTCCCCCATCCCTAATAGATAGAGGGAGGACAATGGATATGTCAATGAGATCTTTGAAACTTATGGTGTGTTTGTGTGTGTGTGTGTGTGTGTGTGTGTGTGTGTGTGTGTGTGTGTGTGTGTGTGTGTGTGTGTGTGTGTGTGTGTGTGTGTGTGTGTGTGTGTGTGTGTGTGTGTGTGTGTGTGTGTGTGTGTGTGTGTGTGTGTGTGTGTGTGTGTGTGCGTGTGCGTCCGTCCCAGAAGTCCCGGCGGCTGACAGAGAGGCAGAGCCCAAAGACGGTCTTGGGGTGGGGGCTGAGGACGGAGAACAAGAGGAGCACGACGACCGAGATCATGATGATGACCTAGATGACGAGTCCATCTTCACCTGTGACAACTGTCAACATGACTTTGACTGTCTGGCTGAGCTCACGGAGCACAGAACCCACCACTGCCCAGCAGGTACGATTTCTCATGTGGATATTGTGAGATATGTGTTTGTTGTAACTGACCCGCCTCACATCACTGTGTCACAAAACCACAGAAACAGAGCAGCTACATGTCCTATATTGTCATATATATATGGCGCTACCATGTGTCAAGAGTTAGTGATTTAAATAATACTTAATTAATACTTTCATTGAGATGACAGAAAAATAAAAGCAGAAGGAAGAGAAAAGGCACAGAAACCTTAAAAAAACAAAGCAGCGACCTGCAGTATTTAGTATTTCACAAACTATAAAACTACTATTTAGTATTTTCTTAACTGTTGAATATGTTTTTCACTTACCTGAGGACATGTCCAGAATTTAAGTTAAACTGAAATTGAGAACTTGAAAAAAAAAACTATTAATCATTGGTGCTTCAATCCATCAATAGTAAATGCTTGATGGAATAAGGGAATGAAGTAGACTTGAATCAGTACCGTTGTAACATGCTCTTTAAACAAACCACTTAATTAATTAATTGTAATTTCCCCACTGGGGATTAATAAACAGTATAAATTACTAAATTAAAAATGAAATGTGTAACTAAAGTAATTTAAATTTGGTGTATAATTGCGATGCATGGGTTTTAGTAACTAGGTGCTATGGTTTTAGACCAACGTGGCACAGAGGATGCAAGGTTGTGATTGGCCACCAAACATCACAAATCTTTTGAGTTTGTGGGTGGCTCAGGCTCTCCCCTGTTTGTCAATACCTATCGCTATTGGATTCAGTTATACCCATGTTTCCCACAGAGACAGACTTGGGCACACATGCACACGTATGCACGCACGCACACACCCACACACACACATGCACGCACACACTAAAAAGCTGTTATTAGTACTGGTGTAATTAATAGAGGGGCTGAAGGAACACAACGGGGGCATCTGGTTCCTACAGATTAATCCAAACGCTCGCTTAACAAGCCAACACGCACGCACACACACACACACACTTGCTCCTGCAAGGCAGTCTGCCTTTGAGCATGTGAGAGAGTATGTGTGTTTACTTTTGATAGGGGGGGGATGGAGGGCTTTGTCTAAACTGGTAGAGATATGGTTTCCAGAGACTGTGTAATGTAGATGCTAAGACCCACGCCTCAGCAACGCGCTTGCTTGACACCCAATCCCACCAGAATCATTGGTCATAGGTCTCACATACAGTTTTACAAGGATGCGTGGAGATGCAGAATACATCTTATACATTGGAGGATGCTAGTGGTGGAGTTGTTGGGAATAGGTGTAATTAATGTTAACACAAACAAATGGGTACTACAGAAAAAAGCCCATGAAAGAGAGCTCTGAGATTTTACTCTTTTATCAGATATTAGGCTTTAGGCCCTGTCTACATGTATACAGATATTTTTGAAAACAGATATTTTGTCAGGATTTCAGAAATAGCAGGTTTGGACCCAAACGCAGATGCAGAGATGGTGGAAGCAAGATGACTTCAATAATTCAATGCAGCAAAAATAAACTTACAAGATGCAGACACTAGGAACTAATACTGGCACAAAAGGCTGGAACTCTTGCTCAAGATAAAGTCTGATTTATATAGCAGTAAGCCGGCTCTATGCAGAGCCTACACCGCAGCCTACGCCAATGGCCATTGTGTCTGCGTCACTCTAGCTAGCATATCTCTTTAGGGAAATAGTAAGAACCAGTTGTGTGTGTGTGTGTGTGCCTTTCATAGGGAGAGTGTGGTAAAGAGAGTGAAATAGTGGCGGGGATTAGCTCTCACAAACACTCACATCTTGTAAGTTTCAGTATAGTGTTATCAATTCTGAACCAATCAGTTGTTAGATTAGTTAAGGGATAGGCGTCTCCCTTCATGCCCTGGGTTGCAGTTGGTGGAGTACTGAAAAACTGCATGAAAACTGCGGCCGCCTCGATCTAGTGATGTTATCGTTGCCCATGTGTGCATGACTACAGGGCAAGTCGGGATCAAGTCAGACACAAATCTAACCGGCATGCATTGGGCGGCAGCAATGTGAAGTAACATACCGGGGACATCAGGCCACAGTTTAGGGTCTGTATGTATTTATTTATGTAGCTACTGTACATAAGTACCTACTACGTAAATTCAACGCGGAACAATTAATCAGGCTTAAGATGGCCATTGTCAACTGAAACAGACTAAAATACAGAAAAGAAAATAATTGACTAACACGGTGTAACAAATCACGGCGAGGCAGAGTATAGCTGTGTTCAAACGCTTTCTCTCATTCACTCACTCACTATTCTCATATCCATCCATCCATCCATCCATCCATCCATCCATCTTTGTCCGGTTATCCAGTATCGGGTCGCAGCTCCAGCAGAGGACCCCAAACTTCCCTTTCCAGAGCCACATCAACCAGCTCCGACTGGGGGATCCCGAGGTTTGGGAGATTTAATCCCTCCACCTAGTCCTGGGTCTTTCCAGAGGCCTCCTCCCCACTGGACATGCCTGGGGAGGGAGGCTCCCAGGCATCCTTACCAGGTGCCCGGACCACCTTAATGTTTCCATTCGATGCGATTCCCTATATAGTGTTTATTAAATAGTGAACTATATAGGGAACAACCAAACGAGATTTTGTACACTCAATGAAAACACAGCGTGACTTACGTCAGGAGATGCGCACGTTGTTTGTGTGACGGAGGCGGGCGTGCCCAGCATCATGTTACCAAACTATTAATATGTCCCTGAAACAAACTGAGCACCCAAGAGGAAAGTAACAGGTTGTACCGTTACATTTCCACTGTTTAGAAACCAAAGTCCGTACGTTTCCAAAGTTTCCTAGATTTTGGCCTCTCGTCCACAGGCTAGCAGGGTTTTAGGTCCTACTCTTTAATAGGGCTGCAGATATCGATTATTTTACTAATCGAGTATTCTACCGATTTGATTATTGCTTAAATGACATACAATAATAGGACTAGACACTAATATTTTTAAGCACTAGCCTTGTGGGCCACCCTGCTCCTAAGTCAGGTTAACAAAGTAGGTTTTTGGTAGCCTGAATGTAAATCTTTTTCGCCCCCCTTCCCCTTCAGGCCTCTAGCTTTTTACACTGCATACAAAAAAGCTGCTCACTAAGCCCAGGTACATGCAACTCTACAAAGCTTACAGCAGGGAACAACTGTTCTGTGGGACACATTTTCGGAAGGCTGATCTGAGTGAAGTTTAGAAAGAATGAAGATTGCAGACATCATCGGCATGGTCCAATGACGTTATTGACGTGCACATTAAGGAGCCATGAGCAGGAGGCGCTGGTTAAGAGAAAGGGACTGGTTCGCTATTTGCACAGTAGCATGTCGTAGTTGTGTAAAACGCTGGACGAGAGACTGCATGCAGACAATAATGTTACCTTGTGTAACTTGTCCGCTCTGTGACACATTGTCCAGAGCTTTTGGGGTTTTGTTCAGCTTAAAGTGATCCTAAACCTTCTGCCGTTTTCTCCGCCTGTCTCATCTCTTAGCCCCTCCCTATTTTTCCTCTCTTCCTTCATTTTGTAATCTGCGCCATCAGTCTTCGGCATGTGTTTACAGCAGCGTCAGCCCGTTGTGCGACAGTAATAATCCATGCGGAAACCCAGCGGTATACAACGTTAGTTACATTGTTTAAATGAAGCTTTGAGCAGAGCTTGGCAATATATCGATATCGGATATGAGACTAGATATAGTCTTAAATTTTGGATATTGGAATATGGCATAAGTGTTGTCTTACCATGGTATTAGAGGCTGCATTACAGTAAAGTCATGTCATTTTCTGAACTTACCAGACTTTTTTTACTGTTCTATTATTTGCCTTTACCCACTTAGTCATTATATCCATATTACTGACTTTATTACTATTTTATTTATCAAAATATCAAACTAGTGTTGCAAACTGACACTGCACCTCTTTGACTTTCTACACATATGTGTCATTTTTCGTATTTGCCTTAGCACCTCGGGCTGTGTACCAATAAGATGTTGAATAAGTAGGTTTCAAATATGTAATATTTATATTACATATTTGAAAAATAATATATTTCTTTTATATGTAAAAAATAAAAATAAATACCGCCCAAGGAATATAGGCTCATTAAGCATGCTCGGAATCTTCTGTGTACACACACACACACACACACACACACACACACACACACACACACACATTCAGTCATTTACTTCTGCACACACACTCAGAGAATCACACCGCCAAAAGCGCAGGGCTGCTGTCAGAGCGCAGGATGTGGCCTGTGATTTCAGCACAGGAGTCTGGGGAGGGTTACATGTTGCTGAGCGAGAAAGCAGAGGGAGGGAGGGAGGGAGGCAGGGAGGGAGGGTGAGAGGGAGCGCAGAAGAAAGAAATGAAATGATAAAACATATTTTCCCTGGAGAATGGGTGGTTGAGATTGCAGAGTAATCCCCCTGCTTGGCTGGATGTGTGTGCACTTGTTTGTGTATGTTCATTTATGTGTTGGTGCAAGTTACTGTGTGTGGTTGTACATGTCTGAGTGTATGTGTGTATGAAGTTAGTGGTGGGACCACGGCTTTCTGGTTATTATTGAGGAGAAGGCTAAATTAAAACACATGGACTAAAGAATCCTTTTAAGTTTGTTGGTAGAGATCCCTGGGAGCCAGTTTAGTACGAGGGCACGGGACACACACACACACATACACACACACACACACACACACACACAAAAAAAAAAAAAACAGTCTACTGGGGAAAAACACACGCCACGCTGGATCTGCATGAGAGAGTTAATGTGTTCATACATTTTGTAGTTTGATGGTGTATGTGTTTGTCCCTGAGCAGAAACAAACAACTCAGGCATCAGCCATCTTGGTTGAGGGGTGACAGATGGGGGCCATCTTGCCACATGTAGCTAGCTGTGATGCATGATGTATTCTGATCAAAATACATATAGTAGTCAATCTAAAATCACAGTTATATCTAGGCTGTTGTCAACCCAAAACATTGTTGAATGTGCCGTTGCTGATTTAAACCAGAGCTGCCAACTTTTCCAAAAACCTTGGAGTGAGATTTGGGGGGGCCGACCCATATTTTGCCGCGTATGAAGCAATGTCTTTGGCTCTTTCAGCATCATTATCCTTCAGGGTTTAAATTGGGATTTGTTATATGTGGATGGGATGGGGGGCTTTTTTTTTTTTTTTTTTTGAAAAATAAACCATTAAATGGCACTTTCTGGAGAGTTTTGTGCAAAAAAATGGAGAAATCAAATCTTACATGATATGTGCAAATCTGTAGGGTTAAGAGCCTTTGCACTGTCGTAGTATCAACAGGTATTAGGGCATTCAGAATTTACATTATTTACATTATTACCTTCTTATGATATAAGAACTGACCCAGACAATGTGCCAAACATAATGAGCCACATGAAGAGACAGTAGCATATGTCAGCAACAGCTGAGAAGATTTGGGTCTGTGGTGAACAGGTCCAGGGGTCCCTGGTGTAGGGACCAGGGACCCAACGTTAAATTAATGTTGAGGGATCAGCTAAGATCACTGAAATTCTAAAGAATGAGAACCACTGATTTGCAGAAATTCTAATCCTTTAACCTTTGTGCCAAGGCTCAGTAATGTTTGACCCTCATCCTCTGTGCCCCCCCACTTACTGTATTTACTTTTTTGGGAAAATAAAGACAATTTGTTCATTTTATAAAACATTGAATGAATTATTTACAGTTACATTTAGAGATGCACCGAGGTTAGAGGAGTACAATAGTGGCCCAACATTGCAGTATTGTATAGTATAGCTCAGATGTTTCATCAGATTTCTTCTCATGTTTACAACTTTGTGCACATTCTAAATATAACTCCTCCATCTCTGTTGTCCGAGATTTGGAGAGTTGTAATATAGGCTGCTGTGGATGTTAATGCGCCGTTGATATGGTAGTATCTCATTCAGACTGTCTGACAGACACAGAGGCCCATCTGGGTCTCTGGTCTCTGACAGAGTTTAGAGGAGGCTGTACGCTGCTCATTATCGGAGGTCTACACGGATGCAACGCGTCACTGTCCACAGCAGAGCGAGTCCACTAAAATGAACTGAAGTTGCTACACTACCAGCCGCGCTGCTCACCTCTATTGTTACAGAGAGAGTGGACACGAAGCGACGGACTGGTCTGTGATACTCAGAGCTCATACCTGAAGCCGGGGAAATGCACCTGGGATGGATCGTGAAAATAATGTTTTCAGTTTGCGACAATTCAAAACTTCCACAGACAGGGAGCGCTCTTGAACCCCCTCACAGTCTCTGAAAGCACAACTAGTCGATAATAAGTGGCTCAACAGGTAGATCTATAGATAAACTCATCTTTCAGAAATTTGACCAACCGGGTTGACACTTCAGCGTGAGAAATCGGGGGTGTGGCGTGTGAGCGTGTGAAACCAGTCAAATGCGTGTGTCTCACGGCCAATGCGTGAGAGTTGGCAGCCCTGTTTAAACACAGATTTTAAGCAACTTATCTCAGCATTCTTAATGACAAAATCATTGTTTTCTACACATGTTATTATGTAGAGTTTTGTGGACTTTGCATCGTGTTCAAGTGCAACTTTAACATGAGGAAGACAAAAGAGGACTTAAGGCAACATAAGGTTAATACTGTCAATGCCATCAGTCGGCTATAGTTCTTTGAAATCCACATGATTTGTTAGAGCATTAACTATAGGCGTATTAGATGAAGAACCAAGCATTTAGTAATTATCCACTGTGGAAAAATACAAATTCTTTGAGGAATTTAATTACTTTGATACACATATTTTAATAATAACGCGAAACAGACAAAACAAGGTATTTATTTGTTGCAGGGAATTTGAATGAAATTGAAGTTGCATATGAACAAAGTAAGTGTTTATGCTGCGATTACACTGAATCAACAAGGTGAACCAGTAGTAGTCCACTGTCAGCAATATCTGATGTA
>CM049378.1:10679897-10739897 GCA_026937815.1 Etheostoma perlongum | reverse complement strand
GCAGAGTTCTTCCACTCTCTACATCGCTCTATTTCTCTTTATCTGTCCTCTACTCCTCCCGTTCCCCTCCCTTGATCCCGCTTTGTCTCTCTTTATCTTCCCTTTTTCCTGTCGTCCTTTCTCTCTCCCACTTCTTCCCCCCACATCTCTCTCTCTTTCTCTCTCCCTATTGCCTAAACTCTTCCCATCCTCTCTCTGTCTCTCTCTCTTTCAGCCTAGTTTCTCCTTTATGAAATATGGATGGGAGCAGTTTTGGGCGCGCTGAGAGGTTTGCAGTTGGAGGGAGGGAGGGATGGAACTTGGGAACTGGCAAGGGAAGGAGGGAGGGGAGAGACAGAGAGGGGAGAAGAGGGAGGGAGCTCGTGTCTCAGCAGACGCGCCTTGTGCATGCACCTAAACACCTCACTGAGCAATCTGTCAACATGTCAGCAACACATGTTTGGTAAAAAGAGAGAGAGAGCAGTTGGAAGGAGAGAGAAAAGGGTGAAAAAAAATCTTTCCTCTTCCAGTGGGAGTAATGGCTCCCACCAGGGCTCTGGAAATGCTTTGAATTCAGCAGATTTCTATTGCAGGGTCCTCCCCCGAGGGCGTCTTTTTACAATGCCTGCATCTCAGAAATTTGAGCCCGAGGACCCCTGGGGGCATCCTTTCATAATGCCTGAAAATGTAGGGTTATATTGTGTGCTCTTCCCCATGGGGCTTTTATTAATACCTGTATTCACTGCCACTGGAAATTACACAGGCGACGCTGCAGGGGCCCGCACTCGCTCCAGGAAGGGAGAAAGACTCTGCAGGGACGTTTTCTCTCTTCTCCTCTCTTTTCCCTTCTTTTTTCCCTCCTTCCCCCTCCTCCCTCTCCCCCTACTTTGACTCTCTTCCCTTTTTTTCTTACTTAATGCAAGACCGAAAAAGAAGAATTTGCCAAAGGACACAAGAAGTGTGTTGTGTGTGTGTGTGTGTGTGTGTGTGTGTGTGTGTGTGTGTGTGTGTTGGCACCAGCTAACCCCCTTGTATTCAGCCCTACTTTGCTCAGAGGGAAAGAAACACTCGATTAAAAATGTAACTTCCCTCTTCTTTCTCTCTCATCTCTTCCTCTCTCGGTCCTTGTGTGCCTGTGTGTAGATCTCAGAGAGTAAATATTTGTGTGCGTGCCTGTGTGTGTGTGTGTGCCTGTGTGTGTGTGTGTGTGTGTGTGTGTGTGTGTGTGTGTGTGTGTGTGTGTGTGTGTGTGTGTGTGTGTGTGTGCGCATGCATGTGGACAGAAAAAAGCCTAAATCTATAGTCCAGTACAGATTTAGCTAGTTGTGTGAGACGACTGCTTCTGTCTCCAAACATTCATTAGAATTCTTCAGCCAAAGGGTTTGCAGCTTCTTTCTGCATGTCAATGTGTTTGTGTGTGTTTATTGATCAAATATTTACCCAGTCAGATTATAGAAATATACATTTACATATCTTTGAATAAATAAATAAAAAGTTGGATCTCTAGTCAGACTGTTTAGATTTCAGATTTAGAAGATGCAGTCTGACCCGTTCATGACTGGACTAGACTGATTAAACTTTAGATGCGCCTATGTTACGAAACAAGTAGTCTCGAATTGCCAGACCTTACCTCACAGCGCTGTGGAGTAAGGTCTGGCTACACCACACATATATTCTGGGATAGGAGAAGAAAAAAAACCGCTCCGGGTCATTTGCATTTCTTCAAATCGATCCCAATTGTCTTGGGCGGTGCTAAGCTGCGACGGTGGCTCTGCAAACCTCTGTTACTGTTCACACAATACAGTAACCTTAGCAATTTATATCAGCTGGATACATGGTTAAACCTAATTTGCTCTTACCAGTGTATTGCCATGTGTACTTGGTCCACAGCAACCCTACTACTGTTGGACTCCCACTTCCAGTATGGAATTTGAGTATGTGTATGTTGCACTGGCTAATTGCAGTGTCATACGCAGAAATACTCTGTGGTACCCTCTTTGAAATTTGACTTTTCCTTCCAGACCCAGCACTGTTCCGAGCCACTTTTTAAATGCCAGGAATTTCTCACTCTGATCAGCTGTTTTACATTTGGTCACCAACAGTGTCAGAGGCTACCTACTGGTTATCAATGACAAACAAACACACAAGTTGAGGAACATTAATGACGTCCCCACAGAGTAATTTTTAAGCATCAAGCTGCTGATATGTTGATACAAGATATTGAAAACCATGGACTTTGGGAAGTGTAATCTTACTAACCTCACTTAATTTAAGTAGGTAATGTTTTCTAAAATTCAATATACTTAGGCTGCCAAAGACATTATGGAGCTGGTTGTCCTCAGTGTGGGGATTACAACAATGTCCATTAAATCAGTGATTCATTTTTCCTAGTTTTCCTAGTAACCTTACAAAAATGGCTCAGGATGCTGCAAATGTTGGTATAATATGAAAATGGCTGGTGGATTTAAGCCAAAAAATAATTGATTGAATGAATCAAATTTGAACATATGTGTCAGTGGCTTGTTGATCTTTACATATTTCAACCTCTACGGAAACATAACAATCGGGTACAAGAGCGTAAGCACAGATCCACGATGAAGCTATGAAAATGATTGACACAGTGCCGAAAGAACGCAAATATAGCGAGGCAAAATGCCAATTGCTTGTGTAGGTTTATGTTTGTTTGTCTATCGTGTTTCAGTTCGGGGAATGTACCTTTGTGTGCCTAAACATTAATATACAGTATCTATCTACGTGTGTGTGTGTGTGTGTGTGTGTGTGTGTGTGTGTGTGTGTGTGTGTGTGTGTGTGTGTGTGTGTGTGTGTGTGTGTGTGTGTGTGTGTGTGTGTGTGTGTGTGTGTGTGGAGTCAGAATAGAGTTGTCATGTGGCCATGTGCAGGCCTCTTCCAGTGAATAGAGTTGTCATGTGGCCATGTGCAGGCCTGTGTGTGTGTGGGGGGTTGCTGGATAATGAGGAACAGGCATTCCCTTGGATTCCTGCACCCCTGCCAACAACCAGGACCCCCAGAACCTCTACCCCCCTTTCTCCCCCACCCCTCCTACACCTGGGACTCTTTTCCTCCCTGTCTCTCCCTCTGCTTCATTTTTCTCTCTTGCCAACTGGAACGTGCAACCTCCCTCCATTTGAAACACACTCTCTCTCCCTTTTTGCCTTCCTTCTTTCCTCCCTCATTCTCATCCTCCTCCTCGCCCACTGGGACCCCAAACCCTATATCTCTTCTCCTCACCTCCTCAATCGTTTTCAGAGCATACAGACCACATTCTGCCTCCCTCCCTCCCTGCGGAGTTCTCAAACTCAAAACTGACCACATCCCTTCCTTTCACCCTCTGTCTCCCTTCCCCCACACCCTCCCTCCACTCTCTCCCCATCTTCTCTGTTCCCTGTGGTGCTGGCCCCAAAGCTCTGATCCCTTCCTCCATGCCCCCCCTCACTCCCAAGACACACACACACACACACACACACACACACACACACACACACACCCTGTGGCGACTGGCCCCTGTTTGTCTCCCTCCCTCTGTTTTTCCACTCTTTCTTTCTCTCGTTCCCCACCTCTGTCTCTCACACCCTGTTTTATGCTTTGGATTTGTTATACACTTCACTTAAGCTGTTGTTCTCAAGTTTGTGTTTTTAATGGAGCAAATTATTGCATTGTACATTTGTGCTTTACCCACTCAGGGGAATAATTCCTGTATTCATATTGACTTCTTTGATGTCAATTTAATTGAAAATGCCCCATGAAGTATATGCAGGTATTTTGTGATAATGGAATATGTTGGTGTTCTTGACGCTATACGTGTCACCCTGCCCACCATTGATGATCAGATTCTATGAACTAAGTTTAGGCATGGGTAAAATAGGACATGTTTTTTAGTCTAGGCTCTGTTTACAGAATGCCAGTTTTTCTGTGACATGTAGTCATTGATTCAAAATGTTCTACTTGTCACTCCTTTGTGCAAATAAATGTATATGTATTCCCTTTTCACTTTGCTTGTGTCATTTCATGTCTTTGCACTGATAGAAGGCCCAAGATCCACAATATGTAATTCCTGTAGGGAACTAGCACTGTTGCTCTGCTGTATGAGGATGACTGCAAAGACTATCATCTGTCTTGGGACTTTTTACACCGGTCCAGGTGTTTCAAATGCTCCCACAAAATACTACACAATGTTCCATGGCATTTAGCAGTTGCGTGTTTTTGTTGTTATAAATAACCTCAACCCCACTCTTATTTTCTTATCTTGATTTTGATTTCTGGTTATAGTACTATAAAGCATATCATTCGGAATTGTGAAATTTCCACCTGCATTCTTGCTGTACTCCCACAGTAAGCATTGCATTTACCACTGTTACCATACAACATGCTAAGTTTGCACATGCGCACACATGTGTACACATGGTTTCAGTCACAGACAGTGGTGGCAAAGGGCAGTGTACCACAGGGAGAGGGCCTATAATAGTTTTAACCCAGCGCTCAGGTGTGACTTGCCTTTGTCCAGCCAAATGTCAGAGAAAAGCACAACTCTAGGGAGAGAGGGAGGGAAGGACAAAGAGTGGAGAAGAGGATCAAGGGAGATTGAGTCAGAGTGGAAATGCAGGAAAGGGGCGTGAGATGCACAGCAGACAGAGGGGAGTAAAGGACTACCACTCAATAGACTGATCTTGCTGACTGACTATGTGGATATTTCCGATGAATGCCTTGCATGGCTTACTGTATTTTTATCTGAATAAATGACTGACTTTTTTGTTAACCAACTGACCGACTGATTGTTATGTCCAGTGAGTGAGCTGCAGTTATAGGCAGCCTGTCTGTCTAGGCCCCTGGTTATATGGGGGCTGGGAGCCCTGCTCTGCTCTGTTCTCTCCCAGCCTCGAGAGCTCCCTAGGGGGCTGCAAGACCAACTCTGCCAGCCTCTCTCTCACACTCAGTGTTGAACACACGCATGCACACTGACGTCAGCTGCTTTGGGCCTTCTCCCCTGGGTGCTACCAGAACCCTTTGTTCCCCCCCCCCCGTTCCATCCCTGCCTGCCTCCCTCCTATCCATCCCTCCTTCCACCCCTGCTCACTCCTCTCTCTGTCCTTTGTCCCTAGAAATAGCTGTCCTGCTTACTGCCTGATTGGAATTCACAGCACTATGGGAAGTCACAGGGGAGGGTCATTGTCGAGTGTGTGTTTGCGTGTGCACACGTGTGTGAATGTGCTATTTTGTTGTTGTTGTAAAATCATCATGAGTGCTTGCATATTTCTTGAGCGAGTTTGGCTTGTGTTCGGGTGCGTCTCAACCCCCCATGTGGCTGTACTGCTGTGAGTCGAGAAGCAGTTTAACTTTACAGTTTAACAACTTAATTGAAAGAAGTGTATGAAAATATTTTTTATATTGTACCCATGTATTTTATATCCTGATAAAGTATTGATTGTCTATTAAAATGATGTTGTGATGATATGAGGCCTAAGACCAGGATGACGACTACTTCTTTATTTTCAAGAACACTAGTTGTGGACAATAGTTCAGGTGAGAGAAAAGCCAGTGGTGGCCAAGTAAGTATCTACATACTCAGCCAGCATAGTTTTACTTTGTTATACACTATATAATGTATGTATGTAGGTTTTTCTTCAATATGTTCTTTTGGGTGTTAGGGGAGTGTGTGTGTGTGTGTGTGTCTGTCTGTGTGTTTTCATGCATGCTTCTGCTCCCAGCATGAATCCTAGAATTGGGGTTAAGGAACAAGAGAATTCCTCCCTCATATTCCCTCCTTTCCTCACCTCCGGTCTCTCCCTCCCCCTCTGTCTTTGTCTCTCTCTCACCCGTGCATGATGTCTTAAAATATTAACCAATCTACTCTTCATTTTTTCAAATATGATAGAAAACTAACTACTAAATAAGTCAGGAGTGAGGCCTGCCGGGGAGCGCAGCAGGATGGGGCACTCAAATAAACAACTAAACAACATAAACAACAACAATAAAGAAAAGGAAAGATGGAGAAGGGATGATATTAGCCAGCCTTGGTCGCTGCAATGGGTGCTTTTCCACATCCATCCATCCATCCATCCATCCATCCATCCATCCATCAGTCAATCTGATGTCATTGTTTCTTTCATGTAGACACTTTCCACTGTCCTGTCTCACACTGTCTTTTACTCTTCTTTTCCTCTTCACTTTTTCTCCACTCTGACAGCAGGTAGATTGTAGTATTAGACCACACATGTGTTTTGGGTTTTTTAAAACAATTGCTGGGGAGGCTCAGTGGCTGACTGAGGCCTTGCTTTACCTCAACAGTGCTGCTGGCCAGAGGGAGCACCCTGCTTGACTAATGGGCTTCCCCAGGAAGAGGCACTGCTACATGGGCCTGTTGCCATGCTGTATTGCTTCTCTCTGTTCCTGGGATAGAGTTGGGGCTAGGGCTATTTTGGTGGGGGAATGAGTGTTGGGAAGAGGGCATTTGGGGGTTTTGGGTGGTAGGGTGTGTGGATGTTTCTCCCCCTTGTTGGCTGCCAAGTCATGTGGCCTGCAAATGAGCAGATAAGTGTGTGTGTGTGTGTGTGTGTGTGTGTGTGTGTGTTTGGGTTTGTGTGTGTGTGACAATGTGAGTCAAGAACTGCTTATGTACAGAGAGTTGTATGCGCCTGCATTCTCTGTGTATGTGGGTATTTTCTGTGTGTGTTGGGGAGTTTGTCCTCAGAGAATAGTGTGTGTGGTTGGGGGGAGGGGGGGTGGGGGTGCAGTGACAGCTGCAGAGGGGGGCTGGGGGCCTGACTGCTTGCTGGCTGATAAGGGGGGCTTTCATCAGAGACATGACGAGAAGACTAATAAATCTGCAGTGCAACACACGCACTCACACATATACACACACAAACACAAAGCATCACAGAAGAGAGGCGGTGTGAGAAAAAGTTAAGGAAAGCTAGATAGGGCTGTGGGACACTCAGATTTAGATTATGTGTGTGTTAACGGAAGTGGGGGTTCACAGGGTTGAGGAAACATACAATGAATCAGAAAGATACATTTGTTATATATTTCACTTTGTTTGCACATAATTATTGAAAGGTTACCTTGCACGGTATCTCAAGATCACACAAAAATCTATCTTGTAAGGCCTAACGTGATGTGCGTGCGTGCATAGATATATCAATAAATATATCTATGTATCTATAACCCACAGGTCTTTATTAACAAGCCATTTCCTGGTGAGCCATGAAGGAATTAAGTGACATGACACATAAGGGACTGTGTCCAGGATAGACAGTTCCACTTTATAGTCTGCTTCATGTTCTGTGCGGTGATGCTCATGACATGCCTATTGTGTATCAGGGGCATTGAATGATGTGTGTTGTATTGTATACCACTGCACAGTCAAATGTGTTGTAAAATAGACTTCTATGGAATTAACCCTTTTCCTTAACCTTCCCTCTGGCCCTGACTCACTTCACTCACATTCACAATAAACTGTATGGAAAACCACACTGACGAAAGTGAAAGTAAAATCTCGCTGCATATTATGTTCTTTTTTGTTTACCTACGATGACATAATGATGATTAGTGTAGGGTCCTATTGCTGTCAGCCCAGATAGCATGACACCCATGTGCAGCGATACGGCCAGGTGTAAAGATTTGATACCCTGATTTTCACGTCAGATATTTTGAGCAGGAAAAACACAGGCGTAGCTAATAGCGTTTAACAATGACTAAGCCAGCATGCAAAAGCAGATACGATGCAATTAAATGGAATCCAGCTGTAACTAGTGGTATTTAAGTTAAATTAATTTCACATGCGCTATATCTGCTAGGGCACGTCTGTGTCTGCCTTGTCAGCCTGTATAAGGAACTGGATCTTTATCGTACCAGAGTGGTTGTGAATGAAGCTTATACTTCTCATTTGGTGGGTGTAGTACCTCTGCACACCATCTCGGCAGCAGCTAATTTCCTTTTAAGAAAAATACCTCTCTTTTGAAATACTGAAAAGAGTAGATTAAGGCTTGTAGGTAACCTGACACTCACCCGGACATTTCCCAGTATACTGTTGCAGTACTGTGTTTTGCTAGTGTCCCTCCTGCTTGCTCACCTCTCCTAATAAAGATTAAATCAGTCTCTGTTAAATCCATTCCAGTAGTATGTGTTTTTCTTCTTCTTTCCTGATGTAATAATAGCCCCCACCAGTCCTTAATTATTCATATTTTAGTAATACAATCCAAGTTAACGGTTCAAACATTAGTACATAATAAAACTCCAGAGGCTTCGCTTTTAATCTAATTCCTCCGTTTAAATTAATTTTGGGGCATGCTTGTGCTTTTAGCTTGCTCCTCCACAGAGGGGAGGGGGTTGGTGAAGAGACAGAGGAGAGATGGAGTGAGAGACGGAGGAATGAGGGCCTGCTCAGGGAAATGGATCTGCTGCAGGTGGAAGAACAGCCATACAGGTGTTTAGCATGGTCAGGGCACTGTGATAGAGAATAGAAAGAGGCATACAAAGACAGAGGGATGGAAGGTGGTGAAGAACATGTACACGTCTAATAACCGAACAATACTGTTATTGTCACGCATAATGAAGGATATTGAGTCCGAAGATGCTTAGTCTGGCTCAACAGAAGTACATTTCCAGGATAAATCCTGACATATTGGGCATGTCAACAACAAACAACAACAAACTTTGAGCTAGCAAGCCACACGCTGTAAAAGTCACGTTTTGAAGAAATTTGGATTGTGCAATAAGGCAGCAATATTTATATAGCTAAGGTTAGTTTATTGTGTGAACAGTTAACTTCAATTTATTTTGTATGTGGCGTTTTTGTTTGTGGGGTGCCAATGTTCCAACAGAACAAGTTCCATCCCGAGACTATTTTGCAGAGCCACCGTCGCAGCAACTAAAGTTTAGCGCCGCCACAGACGATTGTGATTAGTTTAAAAAAAACAAAAAAAACACAAACAACCCAGAGCGTTTTTTTCTCTCCTATCCTAGAATGTATGTGTGGTGTAGCTTGGCCTTACTCCACAGCAATGTGGAGAAAAGAAGACTGACAGTATGCTGAGGGAATTTAGAAAAACACTGGTCACCAAAAGTATTGTTCTGGTTTTGGTCATTGAATCTCACACATGTAATTACGTTTTTCATGTGGCCCTGATAATTTACAAGTATGAATTGGAATTCTATATGGAGTCTGATTGCCTGTCAGTAGCCTTGTTATACTTGAGCTAGTAAAGGACAATCAGGACACAAGCAGGTGGGCACTGAGAGATAGATAGAAGGAAAAAAGGAGGGTGGACCAAAGGGGGGTGGTTGTGAGCAGGTGTAGGGAGGGAGAGAGAAAGAGAGAGAGATTGGTGAAGGATGGAGAGATACATGGGATAAGGTAGAGGGACAAACAGAAGGGAAAGAAGAGAAAGGGATTAGCTGTGCTGATGCTAGGGGGTCCCCTATAAAGGCATGAAAGCACAATGAACCCCAGTCAGTCAAAGAGCCATTTCTCTGCTCTCACCGCTCTATTAGATTGGTAGTGTCCTCTAACGTGTGTGTGTGTGTGTGTGTGTGTGTGTGTGTGTGTGTGTGTGTGTGTGTGTGTGTGTGTGTGTGTGTGTGTGTGTGTGTGTGTGTGTGTGTGTGTGTGTGTGTAACGCAGAGACAGAAGTAGAGTTTGCCTGTGCTCATATGTGTTATGTTTTGTGTTGTGTGTGCATATGTTCAGCTGCATGTCTACAGATGTGTGTGTGTGTGTGTACGTATGTGTGTGTGTGCGCGTTTGAAGTCAGTGTGGTGCTGTACAATAGTTTTGGTCCCAGAGCAATTCGCTTTTCTGCTGCAGAGACCAACCAGTCAGTGGTCTCCATTGATCTACACCCCTCCACCACAGACACTCCCAACCCCACTGTGTGTGTTTCAAGGTGTGTATCCCATTTTCTGTATATCCTTTGCATTATTACTTTTTTTTTTTTTTTTTACGCATGTTCCAAAATGTTTGTGCATTTATCTGCTCAACAAGGTGTTGTCCCAAGGTGTGTTATTTTGTCTGTAACTGTGTGTGTGTGTGTGTGTGGAAGGGACCAATTTCCCCTCAAAACGCACCTTCATTCCACAGCCATGCTTGTACTACACACACACACACACACACACACACACACCCCCTCCTCACACATGGCTCTGCTTGGCGGATGTAGGTTGTAATTACGGGACCCCCTGGCCTCTCTCTCTGTCTTTCTCCTTCTCTGCCCTGTCGACCTCTCCCCCTTTGATCTGTTTCATGACACCAGCTCTCTCTCTCTCTCTCTCTCTCCTCCCCTCTCTGTCTCTCTCTAATACACACACCCACGCACTTTTCTTTTTTTCTTACTAAATCCACCTTTGTTTCTGTCTGTGCATCCCTCCCTGTGTGTGTCTGAGCACTGCTCTTTGTTGCAGCCAGTGTGTGGTCTCTAATTCACACAGGAGCCTCTTTTCTGACAGTTTGTTTTGAAACCTCTCCTTTTCCACTGTCACATTGAACTTGATACTTTGGGATTATTCCCTTTCTAACTGACCTTGTGTTGGCATACGTTTGTCTGTGCGTTTTGATAAGTAAAAGCTGGCAGCTACTTCTCTGTGAGATGAAAATGAGGCTGTTTGTGGAGTGTGTGAAAGTGACAGAATGTTGCTGCTTCCTAGAACACACACACACAGGCACGAGCGCAAGGAACCATGCACGCACGCACGCACGCACACACACATGCAGCTCATTACAGCTAACGTCTGTAGATTGTTTTTGTGTGTTAATTGATCACAAGCAAAGACACCTTTCATGTAAGTTCATGTGATAAAATTGAGATGTAGATTTATTTTGCTTGTTGCAGTCTAAATGCACCTCCATGTTATGGACTCCTTATTTTTGTTTAGTGCCATTTTTTAGTTCTTGCATATGTATGTTTATGCATATTACCCGCTGAATATAGTGCCTGTGTCTATACCAGTGTTGATTCTCTCTCTCCATCTCTCTTACCGTCTGTGCGTCTAATCCCAGAGTGTGTCACTAATGGCAGGTCCAGGTGTTCTGCTCTGCTCTACTCCTCCCCCGGGGACTCCTCTTCAGTATGTGTGCATACATGGGTTGTGTGCTTGTGTGTGCATGTGCACGTATTCCTCTTATGGGGGGTTTAGGAGCTGTGAGTAGGGGGCTGTCCAGGATCCTGTCCTCCAGAAGGAAAGGGAGGGAAGAGGAGCGGTGTGCATGAGGTACCCGCCTCTCGCAGCTTGCTCTTGGGCTTCCCCTGGGCACAGGACCCCCCTCTACCATTCTCTCCTGGGACATCAGGAGCCACATTGCCTCTCTGTCTCGCTCCCCTCATTTTCTCTCTTGCTCAGTCTCTCTGTCTCTCCTCAAATCTATCTCCTGGTAGTTTATATACCTGCACTGCTTCAGTTATTTTGCTCTAGATGGAGTAGGCTTTGCAAGTTAGGTGAAAAAAGTTATGTGTATTTGTACTAGATCTACAAAACTGGGTTTGTTTGTTTACTTGTGTATTTGTGTATAACGGTGTGCTTGTGTTTTGAACAGCAAACTCCAGCTGCCTACATCACTTATTTATAAGTCCCATGTACGCATAGGTGAAGGTGTGAGGACTTGTTTGTGAGTGTTTGTGTGTGAGTGATGTTGTTGACACATCCGTAGATCAATCACATCCATTTGTAGCAGGTGATGAATGCACACATGAACCTATATGAGGTTCTCACTAAGCACTAATTGTCCATTACTCACAATGTAGTACTAATAAGGCTTCGAAATATACCTCAGCTGTTCATTCAGCATAACTGTATGTCTGGTAAACAGTTATAGGGGTACCTCTGTGGGTTTTTCCGTATACATCCAAGGGCCTCCTCATGTGCATGAGTATGTGCAATTACGAGTGTGTCTTGGTATGAGGTGTGTGTGTGTGTGTGTGTGTGTGTGTGTGTGTGTGTGTGTGTGTGTGTGTGACTCAGGTGAATGTATTTCTAGGTTAGTGAGCAGTCTGTCAGTCCACCAAACCTCATTCTTATAAATAGATGATATAGCCGCCGGCATGCATACAATGGGACCACACCACGTGTGTATGTATGTGTGTGTGTGTGTGTGTGTGTGTGTTTGTGAGTCTTCATGCAAGCATGTGTGCATATGCAGTGTACTGAATGTGTGCGTTGGCATGATGTTGTTGTTTATCTAACACTCTGCCTGACAGCTGGTTCTCATTTCTGAGCGATCAAACAGGAGACACGATGGACAGAGAGAACAGGATGGTGGAGGAAGAGGAATTTCCTACATGGGGCAAAGGACCACTAACCCTCATGGTTTGTGTCTTGTCCTATGTTTTGACTGTAGCTAAAGAAGATGAAGTAAATATAAGAGAGGAAATCGGGGCACAGTGAGATAAAAGGCTCGTTGAGAAAGAGTTTGAAAAGAGAGAGGATGAGAAAATGTGGGAAATGTGGTAAGAGGAAGCAGATGCCAGCCCTCCTCTACCACATGGTGTGTGTTTGTGTGTGAGAGAGAGACAGCTTATGTGTTGTTGCATGTATATGAATCTTCATGTCTTCTTCTTCATGTGTTTATTTCGTTGTAGAAGCACATTGTGGTACAGTTTATTGGTAAATAATACGGATTAGGCTTGCTGCGGTCGGTGATACCTGTATTACACAGTGGTCGGGCATACTGTCCACCTCTAATTCAAATTCTTTATAGAAATAAAGGATGGAGGCCAAACGGCTTTGATAAACACTCTCAAAAGCGTCTGTGTCTTGATAACAAGCTAATCGTGGCATATGAACATACGCCATTTCATGAAGATTTGATGTTGGCTTTTTTAGTGTCAACCAAGTCCTGCATAGTTGTTTAAAATACTGCCATAGACATTTGTTCTTTGAAAAATGTTTTTGGATTTGAATATGGCATTTAAAAAAAAAAAGTACCAACAACATTGATGCCGAAGTACATGAAACTTCTCTCTAACTCTCTGTTTTTTCTTATCTGAATAGTGGATCCAAGGATAGTTGTATGTACAGATTTTAAAGTTGCCTGAGACAAAGTAAGAAAATGTAGTAAGCTTGTGTGTGTGTGCGCATGATATTTGTATACAGTATATTTTGCTGTGTGGTTGGGACAAACTTGTCATCTGCCAGCTCACTGTCCACCCACCCCCATTCTTAGCCCCCTGCCCCTAACCTTCTGCCCTCAAACACACTCACACTCAAACACACACTGCCCATATGGAGCAGTTGGCGCCCAAAAGCGTCCAAAGCAGCCGGACCCATTCCCAGGGCAGAAGGTGAGGGTCCCCACAGCCTGCTTAGTGTGTGTGAATGCATGTGTGCATGTGTCCATCCATCGTGTCCTCAAGGGCTCAATCCCCGGACGGACTGCCGTATCGTCCTTTCTGTCCTCGCTGTG
The DNA here is from genome assembly GCA_026937815.1 of Etheostoma perlongum. Taxonomy (NCBI): domain Eukaryota; kingdom Metazoa; phylum Chordata; class Actinopteri; order Perciformes; family Percidae; genus Etheostoma; species Etheostoma perlongum. Next base: position 10,726,510 of record CM049378.1, on the reverse strand, counting down.
GCCTGTATGTGCATGATTGTGTGTGTCCATGTGTGTGTCTTTAAAGACTGCATCACATGTGTGCTACAAGGACAGCAGCAGAGGACTGTGGGTCCTCCAAGGAAATTATAATAGGTTTTTGGGGGTTATGATGTAGAGTAGTCTGAAAAACCTTCAGATGGTTGTAGCCCAGTTGTAAAGCCAATGAGTGCACCTTGGATTTTGGTAACTATTATTGTTTTGGCTACTTCATGCCTCATACATTACACCAAAATGAAGTAATACCCAGCCTCCGAACACCCTCTCAGGTAGTGTAGTCCCACCTTTTAACAAGCAACGGCAGCAGCAGCTATTTCTTTTTAACCTGCAGGATGTTCTTTACAAAAATGATGATGAGCATTAGTAATGACCACAAATAAGTGTGTGGTAGGCCTGTTTTTCAACAACTTAGTATTGGATAGTGAATTATACTCTAATTGTGTTTGTGTGTGTGAGAGAGAAAAATAAGAGTGAGTGTGTGCCTGGCTGCCCAGAGAGAGCCAAGGGTGGAAGTTGTTTTTCTGCCCCCTATGGTGAGTCTGGGGCTGTGTGTGTGTGTGTGTGTGTGTGTGCGTGTGCGCCTGTGGCAGCCTGGGGCCATCAGAGGGGGCCTGGGGAGCCGTGGAAAGGAGGGATGAAGCAAGAGTGGGATGGAGGGATAGGAGGTCAGCAGGGGTCTCGCTGGGAAAGGTGCAGGCCTGGGCCGATGGCCAAACTGAAAGGTGGGAAGGAGAGTTAGACGGACGGATGTGGGCTGGGAGGTAGAAGGGAGGGAGCAGGAAGAGGAGGCGGGGAGAGAAAAATGATTAAAATGAGCAGGTCAACGGCTAAAACCCAAGGTGAACCCTTTCACTTAACTGGTCAGAAAGCAGGTTTCTGTGACAGAATTCCATAGCTTTACAATGAGCTGTTGATATTTGGACTAACAGCCCTGTTAGCATATTGTTTTTTGTGCATCCCTTAATAAAGACCTTCCTTGCTTATTCTGAAATAAATTAGGTTACTTAGGATGAATGGTTAGGTAGCAGCTTTGATATGAGAATATTTGAACAGTCTTGATTCCAATACTTGTTACATGCTCTCTTGGAATGTTTGTCATCTTAAGCAAATTACTTACTTTATTTTCACAGTTAACTGCATGTTTAACTTTCACTTTGTGTGTTCTTCATCTGTAATGTTAATTCTGAACTCTCTGCATGTAAATGAAGGTAGTAGGCAGTTTTAGCACTTGTATAAGCATCGCTGGGAGCCGAAAGCTTTTTGCTGTTACCAGCTGAGCTCCTTTGATTCAAACATCAAAGCAATAGAATAGAGAGAAGGCACGACGTACATCAATTATATTTCCATTTCAGGCATTTAGCAGACACTGTTATCCAAAACTAACTAATTGAACTAATGTTCTGGAGTGCTGGTTCCATGTCAGCCCATCAAGACTTCATCAGCTCATTGCCAAAGGCAGCAGTCGCTCGGACATATGCGATATTTTCAAAAATGCCTACTAGTTTTATTCTTACATTGTGGTTGATAAGTTAATAATCATTCCATCTGAAGATAGAGACAATACTCTCTTAACTGTTTTTCTAAGAGTTCTGTCTTATAAACTCTGCTGCTTTGATGTCGCTCCCCTCTGTGTGGCAGTCATGACAAAGCCACTGAGTGTAGATGGGGGGGGAGTAGACGGGGGAGGCAGAAACATGAAGGGAGATTGATCAGCGTGCGTGTCTCTTCATTAGAGTGTTTCACCAAGGCTGTGTCCTCCACACGTTGCCTCGCTTTCTGGCCTATTAGAGAGACACGCGGGGAGTGTGCGTGTTGTTTGTGTGTGTGTGTGTGTGTGTGTGTGTGTGTGTGTGTGTGTGTTCAGGTAGACTCAGGCGGTCCATTAAGTTCCTTTCTGGCCTTTTCCATTTCCTGGTTTTCTCCTTTCCTCTTCTCTCCTCTTTTGTCTCCCCTTCCACACCGCCATCTCTTCCCTCTCCTCTGGAGTTCAGAGTCTGTCCATCTGGAACGTCTCCCCCCCTCCCTTGGCCCCGTCCAGGCTGAGACACGGGGGTGAAGGCCAATACCAGTAGGGGAGAGACTGTTGGAGAGATGGAGGGACGGAGGGAGAGATGTCAGCGCTATAATGAGTAACAACATGAAAGCTGACGGAGGGAGGGAAGGAGCGAGGGAGGGAGGTAGTGGAAGAGAGATGAAGACAGAAGAGTAGAGGGACTGCTGGGGACAGAGGGAGGGATGGGGGATAGAGGGAATGGATGGGAAAGGAGAGGACTGCAGTGTGAGAGATAAAGCGGCAGCGAAGCGGTCGGGGCCCTGTGGTCCTCCACTCCTCTCCTCTCGTTGGTTTTCATTCGCCAGAGAAGAACAGAAAGGAGGAGGAGACGGGGATAGGAACAGCGTGTGTCAGCGTCCGCCTGCTCCTGCCTGTTTCTCTTTTTTCTCCAACTACTTTTTCTCCCTCTTTTTTTCCCTCTCCAATCCCCTTCCCTCAACCATCCATCCTACTCCTCTTCTCTCGAGGATTCCTCTCTAATTTAACTTTTCATTGAAATTTTCTCCGCTCCCCCCCTCCCCGTCCTCCACTTTCTCCCAGTTTGCCATTCGGCCTTGTCTGTGCCAGGTCCACCGCGGCCAGCTGACAAAGGCGCCGTTAAAAAGCCGTGTGATCCTCCATTTTAGCGCCAGCCACGCTAGTCAGAGGATTAGGGCTCTTTAATGACGCTAATCTCTCCTCCCCCTCTTTTCCAACACCCCTCCGTCCCCCCTCAAAAAGTGATTTCTCCCTCTTACTCTGAATTGCTCTTGTTCAATCTCTTCCTTTCTCTCTGTCTCTCTTCCTCCCACTTTCCCAGCTCACAAACTTTACCATCTAACCAACTCATACTGGTGGGCCTGTAATGGTCTATATGTGTTGCTTTACATCTATCACATGTACAAACCCTTTAAAAATAAATAAATTAGGGTTGCAACTATCAATTTGTGTAACTATTTGTCTTTTTTATAGGACACATTTTGACATGTCACAGTGGGGAAAGCACAGGTGTAAATAATAAAGTGAATGATGGCTGAATTCCATTTAGCTGCTTCACTTTCAGTGTCCAGGTGTTCATACTGTCACACTGCCATGCCTCACTCATCATTCCTGTTATGAATCATACCCTTTCCATCTACGACCAGTATACATGCTATGACTATAACTATGCATACAAAGTTTGTATTGGGGAGGACTTTGTAGACGTCCCTTTTCTTCAATCCTCCCTTGCTAACAGTGCTTCTTTTACCATTTTAATTGGGCAAACAAATAAAGACTGAAAGGGTTTATTAGTCCAATAATTGTCAATTCTATAAAATGTCAGAAAACAGTCACGAATGTTGTTTTGTCACACCAAAACGAAACAGAGAAAAGTAGCAAACCCAGTAAACAGAAAATATTTGTTGTCTTTTCTTTGAAAATCACCCAAACATTTATGATTCATTAATAACAAATAATTCTTTGTGGCTAATAATGTTAGCACAGTAATAAATAGTCCTACAATTCAGCTGTCCACTGATGATAGACAAAATCAGCATACCTTCTTTAAGGATTTTTAGGATATTTGCTCAAATTGAGTGGTACTAATAGGGAGCTGTGTGTGCGTGCGTGTGTGTGTGTGTGTGTGTGTGTGTGTGTCCGTTCAATGTCCAATATGCTACTGACTATATTATAATTAAAGTTGATAAAGCTTTAAAGCTTGTTTGTGATTGGTTTAAATAGAGCCTCATTCCGGGCCATTCATATGTTAAAGTATTCGGGTACACTTTACTGTAAGTTTTCTACATAACAGTGACATGACACTGTCATGAACGTGTCATAAACGGTTATGACATAACGCTTTTTTAGTGTCATTCGGTTTTGTCATGACAAGTTATGGTTATTGTTAGGGTTAGGGTTCATGGATCATGACTGTCATGTGAGTGTCATGTGTTCATAACAGTGTCATGTGACTCTTATGTAGATAACTTCAAGTAAAGTGTTACCAAGTAGTCAGGTGTAAATAGGGTCACCTTATGGTGTCTTAAGACAACACTAGTTTTAGTTTTCTGAGAAAGAAACAGAATTAAGTCAGAAATTGAAAAACAAATGGAGTTTTATTAGTGACATATAACATACATCATTCAGAATTTGTTGAAATAATACTTGTCCCTGCTTTTTACAGGGTATCTTCCCTCTAGTCTACTCATCTCATTGTTTCATTTTTCAGATTTTTGTTTCTCCTGTGCACTTATTTTTAATCACTGTGTGCAGTGCTCTAGGAAACCATATTGTTTGCTTTTCTTTTTTTACCCAGTCAATACTTCAACGCACTTCTTCCTCCTCCTCCATGGTCCCACTTTTTCTGTCTCCCCCTGCTGCCCCATCCCCCTCTCTCTTGCCTTGCTGTTAGGCTTCATGTTGATATCTTTTGCCTTTTTTGTATTTTTCTTCCAGCTTCTAGTCAAATTTATAAGTCGTGCTTTCACGATTCTTTTTACCCCCCTCCCCCCCACACACACACACACACACACACACACACACAGTTCTATTTGCTCATCACAGTGCCTACAATTTCTCTGCGATCGATTCATCACAAGAATCCGTTTTCCGCCCCCTCTCTGCAAGGCGGAATACTCAGTAGACCAGACACACACGCGGGAGATGCTCGAGATTGTGGTAGCAGTAGGTTGAGGTAAAGCGGTGTGTGCTTTGGAGAGGTTTCTAAAATTATCAGCAGAAACTTCTCTTCTGCACATGTGTCTGTGCTCATGTGAGGGTTTGCATTTGCAGGAATTTTGGCATCTAATATTGGCCCCTCCGATTGTCCTATGACTCTAGTTTCCCTATTTTCTCTCTTTGATTTGTTGCTGGCCTAGTTGATATAGCTATCAGATAGCTTTTAACTGCTCTCTTCTTTACATTCTCTCGGCAAAGGCTAAATAGCCGTACTGTGCTGCTTCACAGTGGGCACAAAGAAGAACAGAACAATATCAAGCATTATTCGGTCCCCTCTTTTGTTGCCTCAATTCCATTCTGAAGTGTCTATTAAAGGAGTCGTGGCCTTTTTGTCGCCTCTGTGCCAGACTACACAGGAGGGGGGAAAAGAGGGAGTGGGGGGGGGAAGGAAAAGAGCAATGCATAATCTCCTATGTATGACAGATAAAGGGATAGAATATCGCCATCTTTCCGCTCTGCTTTCCACATCTCCTAATCGCTTTTCCAACGTTTCAATATGCCAAGGTCCTAATGAAAATATGATGAGGCGGATCTATGGTCCTCGGGGATGGATGGAGGGAGGGGAGAGGAGGTGAGGGAGGGGATGGAACAAGGGATGGCTGCAGAGGGAGGATGAAGGGAGAGAAAATACACTCTGTCCTTATTTCTGGGCTCCGTCGGGGATACATAGTTCTTGGAGCTTTCTATTTAGATGTTGCTGCTGCCGGGATGTGCCTCTCTCTCTTCTGTTTCAGTCTATCTCTTTATCTCTGCCATCCTCATTTTCCTCCTGTGTGTGTGTGTGTGTGTGTGTATATATATATATATATATATATATATATATATATATATATATATATATATATATATATATATATATAGTGTGTGTGTAACCAGGATAATGTGTTTATTTTTTTGTTTATACCCTCTTTTTCTCATTTGAACTCCCACCGGCTGCTTCTACTGCCTTGTGCCTTCCAAGAAAGCTGTAACTTTTCTTAATCATTCTAATGCTCCCTGTTTTACCCCCACTCTTCTGACTGTACTCGCCTGTCTCTTTTTTTTCTTTAAATCCTGCAGCCATGCACAAGATGTGTGTATATTTGTGTTGTTGTTGTTGTTTTATTTGCTGCAGATGAATCCCAGGCTTTTTTATTTTTAATGTTTCTGTGCTGTCTCCCCTCCTATGTCAGATGGGGATGACGACCCTGCAGGGCTGTCCTGGGTGCCTTCCTCGCCTTCCAGCAAGGATGTGGCATCGCCCTCGCAGATGCCCGATGGCTGCTGCGACCTCGGCATGGCCACTGGCGGCGAGGAGGAAGGAGGCGCCGGTCTGCCGTACCCCTGCCAGTTCTGTGACAAGTCCTTCAGGTATTAAACTCATGTTTATCCCTTTGCTTCCCCAATATGCTGCAGGTTCCATCTCGGTGCACATGCAGCATTGTAGACAATGACTCTAATGAAAACATTTGGCTGTTCAGTCGCATCCCCATACCATGAATATCAATTTGTACATGAATAAACAGCATTCTCAATATTACCATGGCAACATGGACCACTGAGAAAAAAGGAATGAGGTGAATACATTTCTCACTAACCTCTCCATGGACTAACTCAAGACCCACTTTAAGAACAGCTGTCAAATACACCCTAAAGTCATCATCATAATCATCTATATTTCTTTGTACCTACCTGTATTCTTTGTCTTTTCTTTTTACTGAACAGATGTGTACAGTGATATTAGTAATAGTAACGATACCGGTTACGGTTAAGTATCAGGGAATGACAGAATCCCTCTAACCTTTTTAGATAATTTTTTAGTAGATTTTATTAGAAATATACTTACTATGTAGGGTATGGTGGTCAGGGTGTTTTATTTTGTCTAGTCTCGCATTGCCAGACCTTCCTCCATAGCGCTGCGGAGGAGGGTCTGGCTAGTCCACACAGCATTCCGGGATGGGAGAAAAACATGCTTTATTGGCATTTCTTTTAACCAATCAAGCCCTGGGAAGGTCCGTGTTTTGGTGTAACATGTATACTTTTTTAAAGATTTTTTTGGACATTTTAGGCCTTTATGTCTAGAGGACAGCTTAGTCTTAAAAAGGGAGAGAGAGGGGGAATGACCTGCAGCAAAGGGCTGCAGGTCGGAGTCAAACCCATGGCTGCTGCGTCGAGGAGTATACCTCTATATATGGGGCCTGCTCTATCAGGTGAGCTACCCAGGCACCCACCATGTGTATGTTTAAAAGTTGTTTTAGTCGTGGAACAGAAAACTCAGATTGGACAGATAGCCTAGCTAGCTGTCTGGATTTACCCTGCAGAGATCTGCGGAGCAGCTAACCATAGTCCTCAGAGTTTAAAATACCAACACAAATAAAGCAGAAGGTGACGAACATGGGGTCGTAAAGAGAATTTTTGGCAGCAACGGAGCAATCCCGGAAGTGAAACATCGTGGATATAGACTACATTTTGTCAATCCACGTTTTAAACTTGGAAATGCCAAAAGGTTATCATGTGTTGCCGTGAGCCTTTGTGAATGACTGTTCATCCTGTTGATTGTCGACAGCCGGCTGAGCTACCTGAAGCGCCATGAGCAGATCCACAGCGACAAGCTGCCTTTCAAGTGCACCTTCTGCAGCCGTCTGTTTAAACACAAGAGGAGCAGAGACCGCCATGTCAAGCTACACACAGGTAGATAAGTCTTCCAGGCCTGCATTGGCATGTTGTGGGTAGCAGATCCACAGTCATTTAATAAACATGGGATCTTTTTGTCAATTAAATAAAGGGAAACCCCAGACTCAGATTTTCACTCAGCTGTGGCAACACATGTGTTCTGTCTGTCAATGTTCTGAGGTCTACATTATTTTTTATATATTTATGATTTCTCATAAATATCTTTATTGATACAGGAGATAAGAAGTATAGTTGTCAGGAGTGTGAAGCTGCATTCTCCCGCTCTGATCACCTAAAGATCCATCTGAAGACACACAGGTAACTGCTTCCTGTCCCGTTGACTTGAATGTTCATCCAACGTTCATTATTTCTACTCCTGATTCCAGAGTTGTATTTGATGCTACCAATTTTGCTTTTGATTCATAATTGATTATCTTTGAGTCAGATTTTTGGCAGTTCTTTTTAAATTTTTTTATTTCCGCCTCCAGCTCCAGCAAACCGTTTAAGTGCAGTGTGTGTAAGCGTGGCTTCTCCTCCACCTCATCACTGCAGAGCCACATGCAGGTAAACATCTGTTGTTATCTGTTGTTTATTTATTTTTACGTTACTGTTTAAATGATATTCTTTATAGTACTGCTCAGTGTTCCCATTGTGTGTAATGCAATTTCCAATAAGTTACAATGGCATATAATGAAAACAACAAAGTGACACAATTATTTTTTAAAAATCTTTTTAACTAAAACATGCGTTGGGCTTAATAAAAGCAGGAGGACCTAGTGTGTTGTCATCACAGCAAAATCTTTTGAACAAATATTTTACAACCCATGCTTTTTTAAATCTGGTCTACTCTCTGACTTTGGCAGGCTCACCGCAAGAACCGAGAGCACCTTGCACTGAGGAGTGAGAGGGATGGAGGGAAGAAGGGAGGCGATGTTGACCTGGATCAGGACCTGTATATGTGTGATTACTGCGAGGAGACGTTCAGCCAGACGGACGAGCTAGAGAAACACGTCATAACCAGACATCCCCAGCTGTCTGACCGAGCCGACTTGCAATGCATCCACTGTCCTGAGATCTTCCTAGACGAGGCTTCTCTCCTCACACATATTGAAACACAGCATGCCAACCGCAAACACAAGTACTACAGAGTTTAGTTTTTTGTGTGTGCTGATTTACATTACTGTGTATTGCTGGAATGTAACTTGCAATTAAAAATTCTTTTTTTTCCTGTACCCCCAGATGTCCTGTCTGTTCTGAACAGTTCCCATCTGTGGAGGATGTGTACTGCCACTTAGATAGCCATCGTCAGCCGGACTCCTCCAATCACAGCGCTGCCAGTCCCGACCCTCCGCTAGGCAGTGTGGCCTCAATGAGCTCGGCCACTCCAGACTCTAGTGCCAGCCTGGAGAGGGGCTCCACGCCGGACTCTACCCTAAAGCCCAGCCAGGGCATCGAACGTGGCCGCAGAAGAGGCCCCGACACTGGGGAAGAGATTGGGATAAGCCTGGGTCATCAAGGTGGAGGTATGGTACAGTAGTCACTTATCTGCAGAGTATCCAGTAGGCATAGTTACATCTCTGGATTCCTCTGTTTTTGTCTAATGAAGCAGGCTATCTGTCTATCCCTACAGGGGGCGGTGGGAGCTGGGGTAAACTGACGTACTCTTGCCCTTACTGCTCAAAGAGAGACTTCCACAGCCTGGCGGTGTTGGAGATCCATTTGAAGACTATCCATGCAGATAAGCCGCAGCAGAGTCATACATGTCATCTCTGCCTGGACACTCTGCCCACGCTGTACAACCTCAACGAACATGTGCGCAAAGCTCACCGTGCCAGCGGAGGGACCAAAGGCACAGCAGCGTTTCCCCTACTGCAGTTCACTAATGTCACAGCGTTCCACTGTAACTACTGCCCAGACATGTTCGGAGACATCAATTCTTTGCAAGAACACATCCGAGTGTCGCACTGCTTGCCTGGTGGGATTGTGGCGGGATCCACCACACTAGGTGCGTTGTTGAAGAATGCTACTCCTAAACATCGATAAGAGACATACGTCAAAGTAGGGGTTATGGCGGTAAATTGTTTGTTAACAGTGCTTGTATTGTTTCCAGACTGAGAAAGCCTATTGTTATGTATAGCATGGTTGTCCTTTGGTTAGTAGTTGGTAGCTATCTAGCAGCATTTATTTGGAATATCCTAATACAAATGTACAATGTTCTACAGTATCATGATGCCATTTAAGGGAATGTAACACTGTAACTTAATTCCTCCATCCTAGAAGGGAACCATGCCTTCTTCTGCAACCAGTGCTCCATGGGATTCTTGACGGAGTCTTCGTTGACCGAACACATCCAGCAGACGCACTGCACCTCCGTCGCAGGGGGGGGAGCTGCATCTGGAGGAGCGGTAGCCAAACTGGAGTCTCCTGTACTACAGTCTGCATCGCAGTCCTTCATGGAGGTCAGAATTGGTCAAGAATAATATTTCCAAAAGAATTGGATGTAGCCTGCCGGTTTTTGTACATTTCAAAGCTGGCTCCTATTTAATCAGGGGGTTTCCTGTATTCTGTCATGAGCCAAAAGAAGCATATAGCTCATGTATATTCAAGATCTTTGATGTTACTATATGAATCACTTTCTGAGCTGAGTTTGCGGTTAATGAGTTTGAAGTTACTGCGAGTTTCTGCTGGTCTGGTCTACAGTTGATTTAAGTTGAATCTTTTTATTATTATGCTTCCTTGTTCCCAACTTTTTAGTTAATGCAGACTTGACTGACAAAATTTCCACCACAGATTCAACAATTTTGTGTGTGTGTGTGTGTATATATATATATATATATATATATATATATATACACACACACACTGTGCATATATATATATATATATATATATATATATATATATATATATATATATATATATATGTGTGTGTACACTGTACAGTATACACTGTAACTCAAACTCAAATACTATATATATATATATATATATATATATATATATGCACAGTGTGTGTGTGTGTGTATATATATATATATATATATATATATATATATATATATATACTATGTATGTGTTTATATCTGAACTTGCAAAAGTTTGTTGATGTGACTTTAATTTATAGCCTATGTTTGTCTCTGTCTTTCTCATCCTCTCTACATCTTTCCCATAATCTTTTACTCTAAAAGACCTAAATAACAGTATTTGTCAATGTATAGTAGTCATAAAGAGTAAAGAGTTATTGTCTACATACAGGTTTACTCGTGCCCTTACTGCACCAATTCTCCTATCTTCGGCTCACTCCTCAAGCTCACCAAGCATATAAAGGAGAACCACAAGAACATCCCTTTGGCAACAAACAACAAACGGCAGGCAAAGGTTGCCGACCTAAGTCCCGCCTCCTCTGACATAGAGATCTCCTCCCCAAAACGCCACAGACTGGGAGGGGACTCCACCCCCTCGATGGGGAGCAACGGGGACTACCCTTGCAACCAGTGTGACCTGCGGTTCTCCAGCTTTGAGGGATTCCAGGCCCACCTAAAGTCCCACCTGGAGATGCTGCTGCGGCGCCAGTCCTGCCCCCAGTGCAACAAGGAGGACTTTGAATCCCAGGAGGCGTTGCTTCAACACCTGACAGTGCACTACACGACCACGTCGACCCAGTATGTGTGTGAGAGCTGTGATAAGCAGTTCTCCTCCGTAGATGACCTGCAGAAACACCTGCTTGACATGCACACATTTGTTCTGTACCACTGCACTCTCTGCCAGGAAGTCTTTGACTCCAAGGTCTCCATACAGGTAAATGAAACAGCCTCATTCAGTTGGGTGTTACCTTTTTCCCTATTTTTAAAAAAATTATTTATTTATCAGTGCATGTAATTTGAGTGCTATATGGTTTTAAGTGCATACATTAGTGAAGAAACCATAGAAAAGAACCAACTTGGATTGCTTCTTTTGTCCCCATCTTCTGCCATTCAGGTGCATTTGGCAGTGAAGCACAGTAATGAGAAGAAGCTTTTTCGCTGCACAGCCTGCGCCTGGGACTTCCGGAAGGAGTCTGATCTTCAGATCCACGTGAAGCATAACCACCTGGGCCAGAGGTCGGGCCTCCCAGGGGGGCTCGCAGCAGGTACTGTACATCTTTTTCTGGGATCATTGGCTGCGTTTCAATTGAAAAGTAGACTTAACTAATTAAAAGTGCATAATAATCATGGTGGTGATAGAAAAATAGAAGAGAATGTAATAAAGACAAGCAAAAGACAGAGAGGAAAAAAAAAGGTCATGTCATGTCGGGTAGATTGAGCTTGAATCTGCAAATCTTGATCTAACTTCTGTCTCACAGGGCTCAAGCCCCGGAAGTGCATCTTCTGCGGAGAGACGTTTGGATCAGAGGTGGAGCTCCAATGCCACATCACCACACACAGCAAGAAGTTCACGTGTCGCTTCTGTGGAAAAGCTTTCCAAGCCATGTCACTGCTGGAGCGACACCTGAGGGAGAAGCACTGCCTCTTTGATGGTGGCAACATTACCGGCAACGGAGGTGGTACAGGGAGCGGTGGCAGTCAAAATGGGACGCCCAACGGGCTAGCACAGTCCTCCAAGAGAGGAGGAGGAGGAGGCAGTGGTGGCAGCGGAGGTGCAGCATGCGCTGAAAGGGCAACCGTTGCGGCTGCTGAACAGGCCGATCTGCAGAACATGTTGCTGAAGAGTGCCGTTGTGGGAGGAGCTGGCCAGGGAGGAGACACAGCCAATAGCCATGAGGCCAGCGGGGGGGAGGAGGAGCTGGACAATTCAGAGCCCATGTATGCCTGCGATATCTGCGGAGCGGCCTACACCATGGAGTCGCTTCTACAGAACCACCGGCTGCGTGACCACAATATCCGACCGGGAGAAGATGACGCTGGTAATGTTGGGTCAACTGCTTGTTTTGAAGGATTTTTAAAGCAATGACATTTGACAGTTTTTTACAGGATATAAATTATTTCTATGATGATGAATGTAATTTCATACACCAGGTTCTCGAAAGAAGAAGGCAGACTTCATCAAGGGGAACCACAAGTGCAATGTGTGCTCCAGAACATTCTTCTCTGAGAACGGGCTTCGTGAGCACGCTCAGACGCATCGCGGCCCCGCCAAACACTACATGTGTCCAATATGTGGCGAGCGTTTCCCCTCTCTGCTAACCCTCACTGAACACAAGGTACTTTCACTTTTACTGGGTTCCAGCCTGTACATTTGTGTAGCTATGTACGTGGCTTTGGAGGTATCCACGTTTTAGCATGTCATTTGGATGTCTATATGGAGGGAACAAATGCAGTCAGGGTACCCTCACAGGTATAACAACACAGCCGTCTATGTAGACACACTTGTTTTGTTTTTGTTTGCCTTTCTCTTGTGTGACTTTGTTGTTGCTTTCTGTCTGTGTATCTGTCTTTTGATCCTGGAACTTCTTTGGATGCTCTGAAATTAGAATGTTAAATTGTCCTAAGAGAGGCAATTTGTGCTGTACCCCACTACAGTACTACTAATATTCCAAAAGGGTATTGTGTAATGCAGCTACATTCAGTCATTACAACAGCAGTGTCTTTATATGTCTTCTATATGCTTCCGTGCTTTCATAAAAGGTTTAATTTCTCACTACTTTGTGCATCATTATGTTCATAATTCCCCTCTCTGCAGGTTACCCACAGTAAGAGCTTGGACACAGGTACCTGTCGAATCTGTAAGATGCCCCTGCAGAGTGAGGAGGAGTTTATAGAGCATTGCCAGATGCACCCCGACCTCCGCAACTCCCTCACCGGCTTCCGCTGCGTGGTCTGCATGCAGACTGTGACCTCCACCCTTGAGCTGAAGATCCACGGTACCTTCCACATGCAGAAGCTCTCCACTGGTTCTGCACTTGGAGGCACTGGAGGAGGCGGTGGGAATGGAGGAATAGGTGGAGGGAACGGTTCAGCCTCTTCATCCCCCAACGGGCAGCTGCAGCAGCACAAGTTGTATAAATGCGCCTTCTGCCTAAAAGAGTTCAAGAACAAAGGGGAGCTGGTGAAGCTGGATGTTAATGGTCTGCCTTATGGCCTCTGTGCCGGCTGCATGAGCAGGTGGGTAGCCAACTTATCAACCCCGTGGATCCTGGCGTGTGTTATAGACATACTTAAGTCAACAATACATACTGTAACTTAATCAATTGCTTGCTTTCTGCCCCTATTCCAATTACTGGAGCCTTAAAGGGCAGGGAGCCTGTGTTGAGCTCAGATGGGACAAGCCAAAGCTTTGTTGAGCAGAAGTTTTTGATCACTGAAATCATCTAAAACAAATCAAATGTCCAATCAAATCAGGGGTACGAATGGCCAGAGCCCCAACCAGGGAGGAGCTGCCACGCCAGGGGACACGCAGGGAGAGAAGGCCATGGCCGGGCTGAGGTGTCCGGAGTGTGGAGTGAAGTTTGAAAGCGTGGAGGACTTAGAGAGTCACGTCCAGACAGATCACCCTGAGGTCAGCCCTGAGACCAGTGCAGCAGGAAAGAAGGCGGAGGCTTCACCTGCACCCAAGGTGAGACTGGATAGACTGAGATGAGGCTTTCTTCTTAAACCAGGTGTTTGGCATTGCCTTTCACTAAAGTGAGGAAGGAGTTTGGTAATGTGAACAGTAAACAACAACAAACAACAAAAATTAAAAATTAAATTTAAAAGTATCTACTCAAATACTTACATCTTACATGTTAATATCTCTATTGTGCTCCTCAAAAGCAGCAAGGACCACCAACAATTTATGAATGAAAGATGATTGGTGTGCGGGGCGTAAAGTCGCTTGTAGTTATTTGTTTGCCGACTGCGTTATGGGTAAACTTTGGTAGGGAATCCACCGTAGCACCCACGCATGACAGTCCCCCTTAAAACATTACACGATTGGGGGAAGTACTGTATTTGAAATGCATGTTAATAAGAATACAATATTAAACATTTAACAGAGGGAGACATTTTCAGAAGTGAAGGAGACTCCACAATCCTGCTGAACTGTATGTTTGCGTGAGTCGTGTGTGGGAAGTGTTGTGCGTGCTGCTGATTTTGTGTCTGTAGCTTGCATACATGTGCCTGTGTGTATGTCGGTGTGTGTCAGCTGAGCCCCACTGGGTCCTGCGGCTGGGGCGTGCTGAGGCATTGTGGGATATGTTCGCTCTACTTGATATTGACAGTCAGGCTCCCCGGGACTTGCCGCGTGTCTATGTGTGTGAGAGTGTGTACTTGTGTTGTGTGTGTGTGTGTGTGTGTGTGTGTGTGTGTGTGTGTGTGTTTGTGTGTGTGTGATAGAAGCTGTTCCCATGGACCCTCTGTCTTACCTGCATCTTTGTTTCTGCTTAGTCTAACAGCACAAAGAAGACAAAGTAGTGTGTGTGTGTGTGTGTGTGTGTGTGTGTGTGTGTGTGTGTGTGCGTGTGTGTGTGTAATAGGCTGAAGCAGCAGAGAGATAGTGGAAGTGGGGCCTTTGTGTATTTTGTATGTGTTTGTGCATGAGTGATTGCTGTGTGCTATGAATGGATAAGCAGAGGCTCTGCTTCTCTCTCTCTTTGTTTCTGTGTCTCTCACCCTTGTTTCTCTGCCTCTTTCTGGATCTCTTTCTTTCTCTTGTGTCCTCTTTTCTTTGACACTCGTTCCCTCTGTTTCTGTTTCATTGCTTCTTCCCTTAATCTTTCTCCTGTTCACTCCCTCCCTCATTCATTACTGTCTCTCTCTTCCACTGCAGAGGTCTTGTGTGTGTGTGTGTGTGTGTGTGTGTGCATGCCCATCTGTGCACTTCATCTTCCTTTCACAAAGACTTGGACTTTCATTGGTGCTTGGTTAGTGTTGCTTGATAGTGACACTTTGTGGGGTTCACATGTCTTGTATGTTGAGAGTTGAGAGCAAAATAAGAAACAGGGCAATTATAAAACTTTTTGTCACAAAATATCATACTTCTTTCAAACACAATCTTCTATTAAAGATAATAAATTGGTGTATTTTAGATACTGAACTGAAATATTATTTTTCTGTGTGTTTTTAGCTTATTTTACATTAAAGAAAAATATTCTTCTGTTTGTTTCTTTATCTTCCAGAAAAAGACCTACCAGTGTATTAAATGCCAAATGACGTTTGAGACGGAAAGGGAGATTCAGATTCACGTCGCTAATCACATGATCGGTGAGTGAGGCGCAGCTCTTCCACTCTGTTTGTGTTATACTTTTTTTTTATACTCTAGTGTTTGTGTGAGTGAGTGTGTGTCTGTGTTGATATTGCATTTTGGCTTCTGTGACTGTCTCCATGTTTTTTCTATTGGGTTAACACCACAACCATTGCAATTGGGTTCTCCCCTCACACGTTTAATATAAACACTAGAAGATACAGCAGCTAGACACACACACACGCACACACACACACACACACACACACACACACACACACACACACAGGTGGGAGACTGACAGGTGAAATGAAGAGCTCTTTTTGACTTGACTTTTGACTGCCTGGACCAGCTGCTATGCAATTTGCCACTTGTCTACACCTCTGATGGTTGGATTACTTGACTTAGAAAACACTGAACATTACAGATAATTCTTTATACATAAAGTGTAAAACTAGAGACATCTTTTAGGAACACAGTAAAACACCTGGCTATTCACCACTCACCACATAGCTCGGCTTGGAAGAAGTCCAACGCCACGTAGCATGTGATGCTCTGATGCTGCTGCCGGTGTGGCGAGTTAACACTGACGAGAGTCGAGGTTATCCATGATTTTATATACTGTATAATTTTAGTAGATATTGTATTTTGGCTATCATCATTGTACTGGATTTTAAGGAGTGAGGTTGTTAGAATATATATACACATTTTATATAACTTTAGGTTTTTACAAAATTATTAGCCGCTTAAAGTTAAATTCCGTATTTGTGCTCAAAGTATACAGAAATGTAAGGCGGGGTTGCTAAGTAAAGATATGTACAGTATATATAATACTTAGGCCTTTGAATAACACACTCAGCAGGCAGCATGGTTTAACGCGGTTGACTAGGACAACAAAAACACCCGATGTAGTGTTCTCTGCCTGGAACAATGCAATGCATGATCAAATGGCAATGTATATTCTATGTGTATGACTAAGACATTGCACCATAAATGTGTACCTTTAGTCATTTTTATTTGTCTGGTTAGCTTCTTTTGCATGAAGTAGAATAATAAATAAATCAGAAAAGGTGTTACAGAATTGTTTGTGAGTTCAGCTGTTATAGGTGGAGTGTGTTTAACTAAAAACTACCTCTGTAGTTCAAAGTGTTCTTTTATGAGCTTCCCCTGTGCCAGTGTTTTGCGTTCGCTGCTCTTTGGTGCCTTAGCATCTCTGTCGTCATGGAGATAACGAGGTGGACCTGCAAGTTGTTCTGAGCAACAAACGCTCTGCACTAAGTTCAGAAAGTATTCAGTCTGTAAAACCAGTGTATGTATACCATAGTTTTAGGATTGGGCAATATTTACCTTGCTTTTTTATCTTTTACCTAACATCTTCACTGCATTTCTAGAGTAACTCCTCCTGTCCTTCTTTGCTTATGTCTTTTCCTTCTTTTTCCTGGATCCCCTACACCCCCTTCACACACACACACACACACACACACACACACACACACACAAATATGGCACGGGTTAATTAACGTGCTAATTGTGTGAAAACCTAGCACAGATTAATTATGAACTTGATGCGGATTATTTTTAAGTATTATGTATGTATTATTACATTTCCTACAACCCTACCCGCCCCCATCCTAAGAAAAGGCAGATACTAAAGAGAAAGAACTTTGGTATATCTTTTTTGGTGGTGCCAAATGCACGAGATCAAAAATAAGACGGTAATTTCATTTCATGTCATCTTTCCTTTTCTCGCCTTCACTGTAGATCTTTCATTTTCTTGAGCTCTGTTCTCTCCTCGCTTTAACATGTGTCTTGTGTAATCAGATGACCGTGCACAATTATGAATAAAAGCTCAGAAGTTTATTTCTTCCATTAAGCAGTATTCCATTGTCCTATTGACTAACTCAAATGCAATTGTTCTCTACTGGTAGACAAAATTTGGATATAGTGTATCTGGCTACAAGACAAGGTCCTAACAGAGGCACAATATGTGACGGTGTGAAAGTGTTACCTCGTCAAATTCTTCTCTTTTTTTTCTTCATTCAATTCTCCTCACCTTAATCCTCTTTTTTTTCATTTATGACAACCCCCATTATCACCTTTGGGAAGGTGTCACTGCCTGTCTACTAGTCTCATCAAGACACACGTGCATGTTTTACCATCAGCTCTCACATTCAATAACACTGCCACTGGCAGGTGTGCTTGTGTGTCACTTCTGATATTCTCACATGGTTCAGTGAAACACCCTAAGGCATTAGACTAGCTCTCAGCCTGTCTGCCTGTTTGTGTGCCACTGAAAAATGTGCATGAAGAAGAAAATCTAAAAAAGCATTAAACATGAAGAAGGCTGCCTCCCATTCAGTCCATGATCACGACACGTTTCGACTGGTCGAGGGAACAGAGAGGAGGGAATTTGGCTTATCGAGGCCGGTATTGTGATTGTCACATTGCTCCATGGGTAATACATGGTGCACCCTATGGTCCTGTTAATTACGCTGACAGAGAGACAACATTCAAGCAGATAAAGAAAGAGAAGGTCAAAGTGAGAAGTCTAAAGAGGAATCTATAGCGCTGAGGAGGTATCATCACAAGTTTCACTGCTCCACCATTAGGTGAAGTTAGTTTTTACCAAAACATATTTACTAATTGCCTTTAATTAGTTTCAGAGGCAGTAGTATTACACGTACGTGTCACCAAATTTATAAAATAAAAGCCTGATGATATATTCTGACAGTTTCAGACAATGTTGGAAGTGGCTGCAAAAGACAAAGGGACTCTTTGGTGTCTTTTCAGCAGAACGTTTTCAAAAGTTGAGAAAGATTGGACCTCATGAGAAATGAGTGAGTGAATTATTGAATGAATTATTTGTTTCTCAGGAAACAAATAATGCTGGCAGTGGATTTCAGGGAACACTTATTCTGGTCAAGTGTTGGTGCAAATATTGGTCAATTGGATTATTTTTTATAGGAGCTTTCCCCAGCCATATCCATTTGTTTACAGACAGTATAGGACACCGTATAGATAGTGAAAATACAGTGAAATGAAAAAAGAAGAAGGAAAGATTGAATTCTACAGTAGTCCTTGTCCCTGGAGATGTGGATGTTTGTCTGCTTGCAGCTCAGTATTTAACAGTCCAGTGCTTGATGCTGGCATCATGGGAGGTGGTGTCTAGAGTGTGCTCATTGACCCAGGCCAGGCCACTAACATGGTGCAACCAGAGGACAGAGAGGACATTGCTTATTAGATTACAAAACAAATAAATAACCAATCATATTGTATGCCAGTTTGAACATCTAGTGTGAAAACAACATAGCAATGTACCTTTCATGATGGAGAACCTAAGACTTTAGATTTAAAGAACAGACCCTAAAAATGCCACTGGTTCTCAGCCCAGTTTCTGCTTCACTGTCATGGTCAAGTCACAACCGGTGTGTTTTCCCTGGCTCTAACACAATACACAAGTTAATGAAGAGAGAACCAAGAAATTAACAGTTGAGTATTGTCCCTCTTGGCTTGTTCACCATTTTGGCAGATTCTGAATCTATTATAGGGCTTTACGAGCTGTTGTCATGTAAAGGCAGGCAGCACTCATACACTAATGATGATGTAATGCAGCAAGGTAGCTACTGCAACTAGCTAGCTTAATGTGGATAGAGCTCCAGTACACATGTCACATTTCAATGCGATGGTTAAACCGAATACAATGAGATAAGCTCTCTTAAAGCCCCAAATGTACACATAACTATCACCTAGTCATCAGGGTTAGGGTTACAGGATTTACCCCTGAAATACCCAGAATGCACCAGACCGACATCAACACCCAGGCACTATAGAATGACAAACTCATTATAAGCAATTGTTAGGGTTTGGTACCGAACTCGGTACTTTCTCGGAAGAGAGAAAGATAGAGAGAGATTTTACATCTTGTCTGTGCCTTAAATGCACCCTCTGAGCCCTAAGGCCATTTTTACGGTTCATTGTCCGTCTGGATTTATTTTATATAAAAGCTTGTAAAACATCAACCCTGTTACAGTCAAGATGTGAACATGATTTTTTTCAGGACAAACTGGGTTAGTAGAATATTTAGGTTGCAATAAGGTCACTTGAATGTTAAAAATGGTTGTAGGACCTTAAAGACAAATAAATAAATAAAACGGAACATGACTCTTCCAGATATGTATTGATATCACAGACAAATAAGTAAAACCTAAACCATTTTACTCTCTAAAACACTTCTCATATGTCTTGGGAGTCACACTGTGAAGAAATAATCATTATACCTTTTACAGATGACAAAATACAGACATTTTTTCAAAGAAAGTCCAGACGCTTTTGCCCTCATGACATTTACGTATGCCAATAATCAACATAATAATGTCATATTTATTGATATTACACCCACAGCAATGCCACACAAGCATTTGTGTGTTTAAAACAGTTCTTCTATATGCAAAAATAAACATTATAACTCATATAAAGCACATACTATTTACATTTCTTCAAAAAAGGCCCAAATATATAATATATAATGTAAATATATGCCAAATCTCAAACCAGTGAGGCCATTTCCACTATAAAACGGTAGATATCTGTCTTGTGCACTATAGCATCTTTGATTGCATACTACAGTTTGACTGGGAGTGTTGGCATCTTTCAGCCTCCATACTCTTTGGCCGATGTAGTCTCCCATATTTGGGCATGCTGGTTCCTGTACTTCCGTAAACAGAGAGCAGACACGGAGCAGCGGGAGCTAGCGGCATAATTGAGCGAAAACGGGATGAATTATGGACATAAAGTGGATAAACGGTTGTAACGGTTTGGATTTAATGCTCAACGACCGCGAAAGAGGCTGGAAGTTCCAGGCTGGATAGAAAATCACCTGTAGAGGCTAGAAGGACCCGGAAAAGACCTCCATAACCGCTAACTCGTTACCTTTCAGACGCAACGTTTGGTGAGTCGCTGTGTTGTATGGTTAATAAGTTATTAAACTATGAATCAGAGGTGCTTTTTAGGCTCGTGGGCGAGCATCTCGGTCTCACAGGATATGTACAAATTACATTAAAAATCCAGAAATTATAACATACGTTTTAATAGTTATACATACATTTTTTTACCATTATCGGTGAATAGTGTGTGTGTGAGTGTGTGAGTGTGTGAGTGTGTGAGTGTGTGAGTGTGTGAGTGCGTGAGTGAGTGATATCACAGAGCTGTGTGTATTCATTTTTTTCTAGGCCCCGACACAGGTGGGAAGGGGAGGGAGAGCTTGGAGAAGTGGAGTTAAGAAAAGAATGTAGAAAGTATTT
Source organism: Etheostoma perlongum (assembly GCA_026937815.1). Lineage (NCBI taxonomy): Eukaryota > Metazoa > Chordata > Actinopteri > Perciformes > Percidae > Etheostoma > Etheostoma perlongum. The sequence goes on along the minus strand of CM049378.1, from coordinate 10,705,633 downwards.
TTTGTGTTTTTGTCTGGGCACACTGGGAGGGGGAGGGGGGGGGGGACTTCATGGGAGGAGAAAATGTGAGGGGGGTTAGTGCAGAGATGAGAGACAGTGATGTGCAGCTGTACATCATTAAAAAAACTTTCTTCCGTGTGTGTGCGTGTGTGTGTTTGTGTAAGTAAAGACAGAATTTGTGTTACTAAACGTGTGTGTGTGTGTGTGTGTGTGTGTGTGTGTGTGTGTGTGTGTGTGAGTTAGTAAGTGACTTAGTGAATTAGGCAGGGAGTTAATTGTTGCTTAGCCCCTGTTTATGAAGCGCCTAAAGGCAAAGCGCCTTGTTTGTCTTGTGACAATTAGCCAGCAGAGATAGAGAGGAAGTGTGTGTGTGTGTGTGTGTGTGTGTGTGTGTTAAATGTAAATCACGTTGACCACTCACTGTCATGTATTGGGCAAAAAAGCAGGTAAACTATGACATCCAGCTTGTGGTTTTAAAACAAACCTTATAAATAACCTTATGTTATACCTTTTAAATTATACCAAAGGCAGAGCCGAGGGTGGTGCAGGGCACCGCTGAAAAAGAGGGATGACGGTAAACGTGAGGGTTTTTATCTCTGCATGTAGAGCTGCCCAGTCAGATCAGCCAACTTTAACAAAAGAAAAACCGCGCACATGCTCATGTCACCTGTACCATCCAAATGTATATCTTTTGCTCTTTTTTTTCTCTATATCATCTTCACCTAGGCTTGGCATGTTAATATAAGGAATGCAGTAGTTCCCTATTTTGTAATGCGCGGTTTAGTTTTTTTTAGCATGCCTTCTTTGTTTTTTCCTTTGTTACATTCTGCCCTCTCCTGTCATTGTATGTATGTGTAGTTGTTTCTATGTGTTCACTTCTCCTTGGACCACGCCACAGCAATTTTTGGCAGGTTTTTGTTTTCTGCTGTGCAGCTGCACATCATGAAGAACTAAGTGTGTGTGTGTGTGTGTGTGTGTGTGTGTGTGTGTGTGTTTAATACAGTATGTTGTCCAGTTTGCCACCCCCAATACTCCTACCTGTCCCTGTTGAGATGTTGAATGTAGATCACGTTAAACACTTGCAGTCATGTAACGGCACCAAAAAGCAGGTGAACTATGACATCCAGCTTGTGGTTTTAAAGCAAATCCCAAAAATAAACACTGCTATGTTATACCTTATACATTATACCAATGCAAGATGAGAAAGAAATCCTGACTTAATTACTCAAGGGGTGACTAATGAGAATGTGTTCACTTTGCAAACGTATCTTGCCTCTGAAAGTCTACAACTCAAATTCAAACTCAAAGTCTTTGTGAGGAACACACACACACACACACACACACACACACACACATGCACACATGCACACAAACACAGACACACATCCCTGAATAAGGTCCTTGACAGCATGTTCTGAATGTTGCATGCAGCCACTAATGCTTTACTAATCACCTTGGTCTAGATTTCACAGCATGAAGCCTCACTTCTCAAACACATGTAGACACACATACTCACTCACTTTCTCTCTCTCTCACACACACACACACACACACACAACCAAATGTACTATGTGTGTCTTCACCAAACATATGCTGCATGTGCGCAAAAAGAGCCACACACAGCATGCTATCTCCACTTTCCATTGACCAATCTCCAATTAGCGTACTGACTGTAGCCCTTACTTTGATCTGACATTATACACCATTCTCTCTCTCACTCGCTCTCTTTCTCTCTCTCTCTCTCCCCCTCTCTCTCCCTCTTTTAATACTTTTGGTTAAATGTCCTGCCCCAACATCCTTCTTTCACAAACTCTCCTCCCTCTTTTTGTTTACCTCCTTTCTGTCACTAAGAAGTCGGCTTTACGTCTTAATTATACGTCTGCATTAGGTGTCGCCGTAGTTATGCCGTAGCTACTGAGAGTGTGGGAAGTATTCTACAGTTTTAGGCCCTACCAGCACCACAGAACTAAACAGTAATGTTATATCACATAGGTTTACATTTTCTGACTTTCACATGGTATTAATTTCTTGTCAAACAGAAGTTGTCTACGATTCAGTTGAGGAGAAATCGCTCTCTCTAACACGTTCATTTTGTGTTCACTCTCAAGTTATAAATCAACTTTTTTCCACCCCCACTCACACCACGTTCACACTACGTATTACTAACCCTGCCCATTCTCTCCTCCGCTCTCCCCCCCCCCCCCACCTGCCTATTGGATGGCCCGTAGAAGAGCCCACCTGTCGGCCAGGTTTGTCCCCTTTCTGTCTCCTTAGCTCGCACTATGAGCAAGGCAGCATTGTGCTGTCTCACTGCCTGCCCATCAGCATTTCATTCTCCTGATTTTTTTCTATGTATATGAATAGATGAAAACAAGATATTGGCAGATCCCATATTGTCAGCAACTATGTGTAAAAGCCACATTGCATGATGTGCAGTAACTTAAAAACAGCTTACCTATAGTGCTAAATGTCACGCCAATTTCTCAAAAATGAATGTGCATAATAAAAACTAATAAAAAAAACTCTCTTCAACTGTATCCTTTGGGGATGATTTAGAATTTAACGCATTTAAGCCAGATCTTTGAACAATTACCCCTCACCTTACATCCTCATTCACCCCAATCCCTGCTGCTAGCTGCATGCTTCATTGTTCTTCCCACCACTACACACACACACACACACTCACACGTGCACGCACGCACGCACGCACAGGCACGCGCGTGCGTGCACAAGCACGCAGATGCCTTGGAGGTATCGAGTGGCCACTCACCTGGATCTAAGTGCTCCCTGTGGAGTGTTGTGGCTAATGATGTGTCCTCAGCATGAGCTTTACTTACCTATTTACATCAATGCACTCTAATAGTGTTAGGTAGCTTTTTAAACATTGTTCTTGTTGGCCAGATACATGCACACAGCCTGGGTCGGTATCAGTTAACTCTGAATATACCCTTTTAAAAATGCTGGAGCTGATATCTTTTTTTTCTTAAATGTCTCTGAATGAAGTTAGGTACTTTAGCCTAATATCACGAGCACTTTCACCTTTCAATTTCACCTCAGCAGACCAAAAACTGTGGAGTAAAGCATTAAATGAGCTCCGTTCACTTTAATTGTGTTTCTTGAGGTTGCACCGATCTGCCAATTCAGAATAGTCATTCTGCATCCAGCCTGTCTATTAGCCTGCAGTCAAATCTGTGATGCGCTTGACTAGTAATGTCGGTCTGCTGTCTAAGCAGCGGCCCCAAGGGCTGCTGTGTGTCTGTGCACACAGCTTTCTGTGCTTCCTAGTGCCCCTCCACTCCCTTCTCCCTTTCTTCCCCCCTTTTTCCTTTTTGACACGCACACACAGGCAAACATACACACACAGACACACACACAGACCTATCTGTTTGTATGTGCATGTGGTAGTACGCAGGGTCTGGTGTGGTTACTTTGTGTCACTGAAGACTTAATGAGGCGAATAAGAAGCTTTTAGAGTCAATGGAGGTGGATAATGTGGTTTAGGGTTCACGTGTGTGCGTGTGTGTGTGTGTGTGTGTGTGTGTGTGTGTGTGTGTCCTTGCCACCGGCTAGCAACATTGTTGTTCTCTTCTGCCCTGCTGCACCTAATATAATAAGCTGCAGACTCTATAATCTGTGTTGTTGTGTGAATGTGTCTGTACTAATGCTCTGGACTGAAGAAAGCGCTCCACTTATGTTTTTGGGGCTTACCGGTCATACCGGAAAGTGATGTCATAGCGTAGCATCTCACAAATATGAGAGTGAACAGGAGAATTTCAATATTACCGATTACTACTCCGAAAGTATGTTGAAGTCGACGGCTTGTCAAACAGTCTGACAAATGCTATGAAGTACTGCCGGAAAACTGCTTATCCTGTCCCAGGCACAAGTGTCCTTTCTGAAAGACTTTTTAGCTCCACAGGCGATGACATCTCCTCAGAGGACTGTGCTTAACTCTCAACACTTTAATCAGTTGAAGTTCCGTAAGGAAAATCGGAAGTAGTAAAAGCTGCTTACACACCTGTCACTCACCCAGCATCTCATCATCAAACACATTGGTACTGACACTACTAATACTAGTGCTGCCGGTGTCTGTAATGTTACTATTACTGGTAATGCCATGCTTGTATTTAGCTTTATTGGCATGACATGGAAAGACATAGTGTATGTGTAGCCGAAGCAAAGAAGAGCAACGAAACAGAAAACAATGGTCATTTTAATATAAGCAGGTGTTGTAAGAAAAATAAGTATCATTATTACATTATTACATTTATAATAGTTATATAGTGTTGAGGTTTATGTGTTGTGCTGCGTATAGCAGACAATTTAGTAAAGAATTAAAAGAAAATGTATTTCATTATTATTTTTTTTAATGATGTATAGTACAGTAACTCTGTTATCTGTTACAAAATCAAATTATTTCAAAAAGTAGACAAACAATCTCTATTTGAATGGCCAAGTGCTGAATCAAATGCAGTCACTATAAAGCAAGTTATTCTCACCATTTGTATACAGCAGAGTCTAGCATACCTGCCATTAATACTGTTAACATTTACATTTAATCTTCCACATTCTTCCCAATAGAGTGTTTATTTGGCATTTCGACACCCTCTCCTGAGTCACGTATTAGTTCATGTTGTCATGAAAAAGCTTCAGTTAGTTCAATGTAATGTTTACCTAATGGGAGTGAGAAAAAAAAGATTCAAAAGCAGATCTGTACACATTTTGAATGAGCCGAGTACTGAGCAGGATGTTGGTCTGCACTGTGATGGTATGAACATAGGAACAGATGACAGCACATCCCCCTTCTCCTGTCTTCCGTCCCTCCCTCCATCCTTCGCTACGTCCCTCCCCTCCTCCCTCCCTCCCTCGCCACCTGGAGCCAGCGAGCCGTGACACCAGAGGGAGGGAGGGAGTGATGATGAAGAGACAAGGGATTAGAGAGAGAGAGGGGGAGAGAGCTAGATGAAGGAGAGAAGAAGGATGGGAGGATGAAAGATGAGAGGGGGCATATATAGGCATATGTAAATAAAAGAAGATACATCTGTGTCTGTCTGTCTGTCATGAAATAGATTTATCTTAATGTAATAGAAGTTAAAAAAGGAAATTATAATTTTTCCCCCCATAGTCTAACGAGAAAAATAAAATGACAATAGTACATATTTTAATCATTTTTAAATACTTAACTTTAATTCATTCAGGGAATTTGAATATATGGGATCTTATTTCAGCATCACTCTGCTTTACATTTACACATTTACATACGCATTATCCTAACTAGAACCTCTCCAGTACAACCTTAGTCTTCTCTTCGGTGACTAGTGTTTTAATGCTAAAAATTCTGTATGTCATCAAAAGTGAGAATGGAAGACAAGTTTAAATCCGTTTGGAAAAACTAGTGCATGCATTTCTGACCTCCAAGCAGGAAGAACAAAACAAAATGTGGTTGCCGGTAATCTGTGTAGAAGGGTTCAATTTGATTTAGGGGTTGATCTGTGTAACACTCTCATAAAACCAATAATTTATTAGCAGAGTCTTATTTACTCACCATTTATTGTTCATTACTTGACATTTTCACTCCTTCTCTGTCATCATTTATTCTATGTATTTCTCTGACCTCTGACACCCCTAAAAAAAAGCAGTCCCTTTCATAACCAGCCATTGTCTTTTTTTTCATTGACTGTGTAGGAATACACTGACACAATTGTTAGTGTTTGTGTGTGTGTTGTAGGCTAGGAGCACGGTGGGCCCCTGGAGAGCTCATTTTGTCGTCTTCTCGCTTGATTTACCTTCTTCTTCTTACCAGTCATTACAAGCTGTTTGGAAACCTAATAGGACACACTGGCAAATAGACTGGGAGAGACCCAATCCAGATAGGCATCAGAACACCATGTGTGTGTGTGTGTGTGTGTGTGTGTGTGTGTGTGTGTGTGTGTCAGAGTGTGTGTGTCTGTGTGTGTCAGAGTGTGTGTGTGTGTGTGTGTGTGTGTGTGTCAGAGAGAGAGAGCATTTGTGTGTCATGTTCATGTTTGCCTGTGAGAATATTCGTACACGCAACATCAGCTATCTTAACTCATGTATAGAAGTTGTCTGCTTTGTGTGAGTGATGTCTTTATTAGCCATCTCTAGGTAGGTAGGGGTGCGTGTGTGTGTGTGTTTGTGTGTGTGGTGGGTGGCCAAAGATGAAGGCTATATACTATACTGTACCTGAAACTTCCCTTTGCATTCCCCTCTTCTCTCTCTTTCTCTCTCTTTCAACCCGTCCAGGTGTGGCTGCACCAGCTGCTAAAGAGAACAGGACAATTACACACACACACACACACACTAACATACACACTCTATCTCTGCTGGCTAATTGTCACAAGACAAACAAGGCGCTTTTCCTTTATGCGCTTCATAAACAGGGGCCAAGCAACAATTAACTCCCTGCTTAATTCACTAACTATTTTGAATTCATTTTCTCCTGTGACAGGCACATCTGTCACAGCTGGTAGCGAGTGAGAGTTTGTGTGTGGGAGAGAGCATGGGCCTGTATAGTAATGCATCAGGTTGTGGCTTTGACAAGGATACGTTACTACGGTATGCGTGTATGATATGTATGAAGTGCGACAGGTTAAACCCGTGTGTGTGTGTGTTTGTGTGTGTGTCCATGTGTGTCCATACTTACGTGTTATGTATGCTTCTGTATTTGTTGTATGAGCATACTTTACACTTTCAAAGCATCATGATGATTCGGAGCCGCTCTAAAATGTAATCGGTAGTGAACGTCCCTGTATTGAAGTTAAATATTTCAGTATTCATCCTCTGCTAGTAAATGTTTTGGGACTAGTAGCAAATAGATTTTTTTTTTTTGCCCTCATTGAGTTCAGTCCATGTATATACAAATGTATGCAGTATCAAATAATATAACCATTATAAAAAGGGCTATATATGGAATAGGAGGAATAAAGAAAGCGTGACATGATTGGATAGAGGGGAGCATTATGGAGTAAAGAAGCCGACTCACAAATGCCAGTAAAAAAAAAAAGTGATACTGTACATCGCCAGAATGTAAGTGAGAAAATTGAGACTTCCAGAAAACGAGCTGTTGACAGAAATAGTGGCGATTACAGATCAATTGAGTAGATTCATACTGACGAAAAGCAGTGGGAGGGCAAACAGACCGATCCAGTGGAAGAATGTGCAGAGGACATGGAGGGAAGAGGCAAGGGAGAAATGCAGATCAATAGAGTGAAATTAAGTGAGAGTGTGGGTGTGGATAGGGGATCAGGTGAAATAAAGCCAGAGAGTGAGAGATGGAAGGAGAGTGTGTTGGAAGGGAGAGACAGAGAGAGAGACAGAGAGGATGAGAGCGATTTCTTGCAGATTTTGGCTCACGCTCAGTCCTCTTGCCGAGCAGCTGGACTTCATTAGTGGCTGGTGTTAATTACTGGGACTGTACACACACGTGTGCAGATAAGTGCGCTCACAGAGGCACGTGAAACACACACTGATAGATGCACACACATACGCGCACACTCACACAGCCTGTGATTCAGGGTCACCTTGCTAGCCTTGTTTGAACCAGCAGAGAGGGGGGGAGATGGTGCCAGACAGACAGAAAAACCGTCCGCTGTGGGAGTTTTATATGTCGGTGTATGGTTTTTATGCAGCTGGTAGATGGACAGGTGACACTGCTTTATTCAGTCAATGGTTGAACACAACAACATGGGTGTAGCTACAGAGAGCAGGAGAGAGCCAGATATATGGCGATAATAAAGACGATGATTATAGAGAATATAGTTATGAAGGTGGTTGCCCTTGTTTTTAGATTTATAAGAATTGAGTGCAAAACACTGAAGCCATTCTGACGTAGTGAGAACCATGACTTTGTTCTGAAGAACTGCAGTGGTGGTCACTAAATACATTTACTCAGTGTTATGTGCTGTACTTAGTACTAGGACTACAGAAAACCTCTTTTCTTGGTACAGATCCTCGCAAAAACCCCACTATAATCAATGAAAATGAGAATAATGATAAAAGCATGATCATTCCCTCCAATATCGTAATCGCAAAATCAGTCAAAAATAATCACAATTAGATATTTTACTCATATCATCCAACCTTACTTAGTACAAATTTAAGGTACTTTTTATGCCACTTTCTACTTCTCATGCAATACATCTCTCAGGGAAATATTGTACTATTTACTCCACATTCATCTGACAGCTTTAGTTACTTTACAGATTAGGTGTTTGTACACAAAATACATGGAGTTGATAAAACAAGATGTTTTGTTATAAATCAGATTACCCAACAATATGCAGACATGCAAGTACAGCTGAAATGATCAGCTGATTAATCACAATTCTTTTGAATTTTATCCGAATACTTTTCCCACCACTGAAGCACTTCCCAGCTGCACTGTTCATGATGCAGCTGTGAAAGTAAATGAATGACTCACTGCTTGTTCACACTTTGAATTCTGAAGTAAACTCTGAAAGCTAGACTCATCTAAATGAGTCTACACAATGAGTCTACACGCTTTAAAAAAAATGTAATGTGCCCTTTTAACTTTTATGACACCATCTTGACATTTTGTTGGTGTCACAGTACAGCTGACTTCCTGCTGTTTGTGCCGACCAGACACATTCCATAGGAGCAGAGCGGCTGAGACAAGAATCAGACAGGGGTAACAGTGTGGGGGACTCCAACAACACACTGTGAAAGATTGAGTCAGTGCAATGCGATATGTACAGCCCACATGGATGTGATCATCATTTTCTGGATTCCTGCTTCCCTGTAATCTGGCTTTGAATACACAGACCATGTGCTTGGCACACATACTGTATGTTTGGGCCTGTTGCCACTGGTGGTTCATTTACCGATCAAGTGGTTTTTGTTTCACAAGCTGCTGGGGTGACAGACGGGGGAATGAAAAAAAAACAAGCCCATGTATGTTTTAGTTTGGTAGTCTTGGTAAATCCAGACTTACAAATCCTGATTCTTCATCATGCGGGGTAGCAGTGAGCTCCACTTCTAGCTGTTTGATTCAGCAACAGACTAAAGCCCTGTTTCAGTCCGGCCGTAGAATCCATTACCTGGAGAGAAAAGGAATATGGTTTAAAGACGAGCAGCGCATGAGGCGGGATTTGAAAAGACATGCTGGGTGAGGTTGAAGGGTTTTCGTTGGCTCTTAATTACACGACAGAAGACAGGAGAAGGCAGGAGTGAGAGCGAGGAAGAGAGAAAGGTGGAAACAACGGTACACACGGTCGCTCTTATCTTTCGTCTCTAAACAGATGTCGACCAGGCTGTTCTGTTTATTGCAGTACAAAGGCCTTCTGACAAACACACACACACACACAGCCATGCACACACATCGTCCTGGACAAATTAATGCATTCTGGTTTCAGTAATTTCCCAAGGTGCATTGCCCCCTCCCCGACCCCTCACAAGGTGACAAAGCAAGCCACAGTGGAGAGAATGTCTTCCTTTCTACCCTCCTTTCTTGAATCTATCTTCCCTTGTTTACTTTTTTCTTTCCTTCATTGCTTTTAGCTTGCATGCTCTTATATAGTCTGTATGCGCATTTACTGTAAACAATATACAATGTTCTGCCATGCTGATAGGTTGACATGTAACGCACTAAGCTCTGTGAGGTATTTGATTTTATCTTATTATTATTATTATTATTAAGTGGGGTAAATCAATCAACGTTGTAATAGAATAATTGGCAGATTTCAACTGAAACTTTGCTATTCATCCAGACCAGGAAGATCAGATTGACTCGGCCGTTTGTTTAACCATGGAAAAAAGTCATTAAAGATCACAACACCGAATCTATTTGAATGGCAAAAAAGGACAGCAAAAGGATCTGGAATCAGACATTTTTGTTTTACTTATTTAAATCACCAAAATAAGACCTATGTTATTTCTGCCTAAACAGGATCCAAGGCGCTACACATGATGCAATAAGTAACCTCCAAATATTATTGGACATATTTTGAACGGCTGAAGTTGTTGCAGTAGAACCAGCAATGTCCTACACAGCATAGAAGAAGTGAGCTGCAGCGCTCCATCAGGTGGGGGTATATCCTGTTTAAAGGCTTGGTAGTCGGATGACATGCTGTAGGTTAGTAGATTGGACACAAAGAGTTGGACCGCAAACACCAAGTGAGCCCCCTCTCCACCCACAGCATAACAATAATTACAGTCATTATGCTAATATTGAACTCTCATTTCATGTGTTTTAGGGGGGGAAAGTCATTTTCTGAATTTGAACACTTTTCTTCCCTTAGTTTACTTTATTCCGCTCTCCTCCTGTGACCACTCTACTTTTCCATCAACACATGTCCTCATCACATCTTCTCTGTCCCTCTTCATCCTCGTATCTCTCCTGGATGAGACACTCACTTGTGAAGGAGCCAACCTCCTAATGGTGGATGGCAAGAAACAAAACTGGCCATGCCAAACACACACGCACGCACACACAGTATTTGTGCGTAATGACATGGACATCCGTCTGGAAATACTCACACTGAGAATCCTCTGCAGACACACACACACACACACAAACACACACACACACACACACACACACACACACACACACACACACAGATTCAGCAAACATTCCCAGGTACAGGCACACACGCCGACACACATCAGTGCATAGAAACACATTCACTCCAAGGTATTCACATAACACTCTGTATGCTCCCGGCTGCATTGCTCCTGGTGCTGGGCTCCCTCTCTGCTCTGCACCGCGCCTCCTCCTCCTCCTCTTCGTCCTCCTCCCCCACCACCTCCTTCTCCTTCTCCCAGTACATCTGGCACGCTCAGCTGCCGAGGAGCGCCATAATTATCCCGCCGGAGACGCACACACTTGCACACCCATACACACACTGCAACGAAAGCACAGACACACACTTGTCTTCGGCGATCCGCGCCGCTCCCTGCTGCTCTTCGTCACTACCGGGGCTTCATTAGAATGTGTGTGTGTGTGTGGGTGGATGTTTGTGTGTGCGTGTGGGTGGATGAATGGGTGTTGATGCATGGTGCATTTGGATGCTATCCAGATGTTTTTTCTTTATAGTTGAGGAGTCGGGCGTGTCCTAGATGCAACTGCCCTGCTCCTGTATGCTCAGTGTTTTGAGTTTGAATACTGACTGCCGCACATGTAATCTAGTTTCTCTATCCCCTTCTCCCACTCTAGACATCAGTGTCCAGTCTAATTTAGCCATCATTCAGAAGACAGAAAGTGGGCAGCAGAGTATCACTATGCGTCAGTCTGGGGTGGAACTAGGGCCACGTTGTGTTGCAGAAAGGGAACGTGGATGCTGAGCCTCGCACCTACCAGATATGTCTGTCTTATCTTTATTGTCAAGACAGTAAATCCCTCCTCTTTCTGTTAATTCTATATTTTTCTTTGAATATAACTAAAATCAATTAATAAAAATCATTTTCTCCTAGTAAGTAGGACTGTGCAGTTACAATTTTAATCGTGATTACGATTTTGGCTCTTAATGATCACAAAAACAGAGTAATCGAGAAAAACATCAACACATTATTTGTCCCTTTATGTTTTGCAAGTAAACTCGTATTTTCCATCTTGTCTGAATGAGAAAAAAAAAAATAGAAACGGGAAAAGTATGAAGAGAAATTTGATTTGTTTCACTGTTTTTTAACTTCAATAAATGCCACGTCTTTCCAAAAGTCAATGAACGATAGCGTTGAATAATTGTGATTTCAATATTGAACAAAATAATAATATAATCGTGATGGGGATTCTTTAATCGAGCAGCCCTACTAGTATAAGTTACCAGAAAAGTTGACAATATGAATGGAAAGGATAACTACTTGTCTCACAGTAATATAAATACATGTTCAAATAAGAAATGGAACCATTCTCCACTCACACTTTTAGTTGCTCTGCAGCAGTAAGGGCAGAGATGTTTTAGTCTGCCTGGTGTCACATTGTAATTACATGTGAAGGAGAGGCTGAGGTTAGAGTGCTGCTACCTTCGGTGTGGGGGGGGGTACTCACATTGTGAATGAGTCAGTACAGTGTGATTGGCAGTAATTGTGTGTCTGTGTGTATTTATAGTATGATTGGCATTCTGTGTGTGTGTGTGTGTGTGTGTGTGTGTGTGTTTTGTGAGTGTAGTCTCATTGTGCCCGCTGTGGCTGCTCAGAGTGCTACTGTAGGTTTGATTCCATGTGCCTTTTTGTGTCAGACTTCGCACCGAGCAACAAAGCAATTGAGCTTTGTGAAACGGGTCTGGAAATGCCTCCCACCCTTTTATTTCCAGTCTAAGCTTTTACTGCCACAGTCACACTGATGGGCGTTAAAGACCAATCAGGTGACAAGCTTTGACTCTGGCTGTACGTCACTGAGGAAATAAGCAACTTAAGCCCATTGATTGTGTTTTTTCTCGACCAGCTACCTGCAACTTTTTCCTTTGTTCAGAAATGATTGTAAAGCACTTCATAAAATGATCCTTAATTCAAATGAAAATAACAATTGTTTAAGGATTCTTAGAATTTATATATCAGTGTACTTAAGTCAAAATGAAGTACACTGATATATAATCCTTGTCCGCAAGGGTTGACTCGGGTCCGCGTAAGGTAATGTTGTCAGCAGAGGGTGCATGGGCCACCAATTTGTTGTGACATGTTTGCAGTCACACCGCTGCAAGTAGTAGCTTAGCGATCTGCTGCATGTGTGGAACGTTTCTTTCAAGCAGAAACACAATGCGTCTGTGGTGTCGGCAGCTGTCCATGTAAGAGTCCGGCTATAATAATATAATTGGGTCATAAGTACAGTAGGTACAGTCAACTTCTTTAGTTTGTGAGCTAACCACTAAAACACCAGTTAGTTTGGAAAAACCTCCCAGAGCTTCTTTTTACTTTCTCTTTTTCTTTCTTTCACTGTTCTATTTGTGAACAAGAATAACATAAATTCAGACTACACATACACACACACACCCATTGAGACCATTGCTTTTAGTGGTGTTGGCATTGATCTCTGTTTTCAAACACTAAAGAAATCCAAATTGAGATCCACATATATGGGGACACAAATACCATTTCTATTGATTATACCACATGCTAGTTACATTGGTGATACATCTGAGGAGGGGCTATCTTCGACACACAATGTGAATTCTCCATTCACATAATGAGAAGCTACAGGACTGGTTGAATGGCCAGGTCTAGTTGCCCCCCCACCCGTGCCTCCTTGTCTTCATTGTCTGTCCACTTCCCCTACAGTAATAGGTTTACCCATGAGATCCACTGGATTGTGACACACACACACACACACACACACACACACACACACACACACACACACACACACACACACACACACACACAATGCTATGGGCCTAGGTAGAGGTGTAATTTCCCCAGTGTTTCCTTGACCTGGAATATCTGACACTGTGACATCAGAAAAGAGAGGGAGTGTGTGCGTGCTTGTGTGTGTGTGTGTGTGTATGTGTGTGTGTGTGTGTGTGTGTGTATGTGTGTGAGTGAGTGTGTGTATGGGGAGATGTGAAGTTTTGCGAGAGGGGGAGCAGAGAAGAGATTTGAAAAGGTTTTCTGTGTGTTGTTTTTTCTCCGTGAACAATGGGGCTGAACAGGACTAGCCAGGGCTTATGGGTAAATCACAAATGCTAGGGTTTATTACAAGGGCATACAGGACTAGCTTTAGCTTACCTACCAATTCAATGCACCTGCACTATACAAAGATGGCCTGTTTGTGTGTTTTGACTGTATATATGAAGTCATTGTGATAAAACTGAAGCAGGGAAATAAAACCCAGTTTGGAAGAAAAAATAAATGCATTTGTATGTTGGTATGGTGCAGTCTCAAGTGTTTCTCTAGCCTTTTGACTGGTTGGTTTGATTTGAAAGTGCCTCTAATGAAAATGTTAATATTCAGCATTGTAAGTAAGTAAGTAAGTGTATAGACTTTTTTTTTTTAAATTTAAGCACTTATTGGAGAAAGTTATCCAAGAGGAAATGTGAATCCCATGCAAGGGCAGTGTTTGAACTTCAACATTGTCAATATCAAGCATCGACTCAGTTTTAATTTTTCTTTTCACGTCTTTATTGGACTAATGCCATCATAATCACTATCCCTTTTTATCAGCCTCAGCACTGTAGTGTCAGTCACTGTAAAGGCTGCAGACAGCGCTGCCTTCCTGACTTAAATTTGGACAAATGGCTGTCGGATCAATAGCTTCCCACCAGCAATATTTGGTATCAATGCATGTCCTCCTCATTACCGCAGCAGGCTGCCCTCTCCATGGACCTGAATTATTCATACTCAAAAACGGGCACAAATCACACACACACACACACACACACACACACACACACACACACACACACACACACACACACACACACACACAATATTGCATCAGAGACCTTTTGCTTTCTCTCTCTTTCCCTCTTCTTCTTCTTTGGTTAACTTACCGTACGTTCACACCGCCAGCGACTTGAGCTGCAAAAAAGCTCTGGACGCCCCGCCAAGGACGCTTGTCAAAAAGTACGGGGACGCTTTCGGACGCTTTCGGACGCTTTCAGACGCTTTGGCCGCTCTGACGTGGCGGCGTTCTTATAGCGCAATTGGTCAAATCGGTGTTGTGAGCAACTTTGACTTCTACTTTTACTTTTGCGCATTTAATAAGGGTAAAATGATCTGCAAAACAGATTGTACCATTCACATCAAGCAAGGAAGACTACCACGCTACGGCGCACTGCTCATTTCCCTCGTTAAAAAGATGATGAATCATCAACTCACCGGACATACCGACTATCTCGGCTACTTTATCCCATGCCTCGTTTTTTTTTAACTGGTCCCGATACGCAAACAACGACATATCATAAATAATAGGAAACCCAGCAACGGCGATGATGAGCGTCTCCTCCATTTTTCCTCGGAACAAATGTTTTGGTAGGAACGAAAAGATTACATCGTCGGAATCAGTCAGCGTGAAGGACTTCTATATTCCGATTGGCGGCTGGCGTTAGCCGCTGCTCGCCGCTGAACCGCGTCATAGCTCATTACCATAAAGTTGAAAAATTTCAACTTTCAGATTGACGCTCAACACGCTCAAAACGCCCAAAACGCGACGCCGACAGATTTGCCGCTCCTGGCAGCTGAGAGAAGCCAGCTTCCATTGAAAATGAATGACTTCCGGTATCTTTAGACGCTCAAGTCGCTGGCGGTGTGAACGTACAGTTAAGCCCAGGGTAGAAGAGGAGTAGACCAAGCACCAGCCCCGCCTCCCTGTGTCTCTCTCTCTCTCTCTCTCTCTCTCTCTCTCTCTCTCTCTTTCTCTCTCTCTCTCTCCTTTTTTAACCTCTTGTTCAACCAGGTGCTTACTCATGGATACTTGCCTCGCTCAGCACATCTTCCTGGCTGCGTGTTGTTACTTATTTAAGTTTCTAATAATACCTGTTAGACAAACTGAAACAGACTTTTTCAAAAGTGATTCTGTTTAAAGTTGTCTTTATGACTTTATTTTCCCCACAGCAAAATGGGTTTGTTACACTTTTGATGAGCTTTTTAACCAACACACCAGTAAGGAAACTAATGAAAGGTCTATGATTTCTTATAAGCTAAATGCCTGTGACGGTGACCCACTTATTGGCCTGTCAAACAGAGATATGATGGCATTCAATATCACAATATTAATGTACCAAAACATACACAATATGAAACAAATCAGCATAGAACAACCTTTAGAGAAAACTACCCTGTGAGTGGACTGAAAAGCATGAAAGCTTAGTTTTCACTTCTGGATCCTACTTAATAAGTCGGTCATTCATTCTTTTGATGTAATCAAACACAAATCATCTGCTCTACACCTGTTGTGTAATTATTGTGGCAGCAATCCTCTACTCCTGTAATATTGATCATAAAGTTTAACAGCCTGGTGGTATTGTAGCTCTTAGCCACTTAATGTTGTCTGCTAATGGTTTGTAATGAGTGTGTGTGTGTGTGTGTGTGTGTGTGTGTGTGTGTGTGTGTGTGTGTGTGTGTGTGTGTGTGTGTGTGTGTGTGTGTGTGTGTTGTCCCTGTATTCCACACCCGTCCGCTCTGCAACAGTAAGGACATATGGGATCAGTATTAAATACAGAATACATAAAAACTGCTGTTACTCAGCTTCGGGCACGCACGCACGCACGCACGCACGCACACACACACACACACACACACACACACACACACACACACACACACACACACACACACACACAGCACCACTTGTATTTACTATTTTGCAGTAGTTCAAATGTTTGTTTGCATGCTATATCATAATGGATGTGTGTGGGTTAAAAAATGTCACATGCTTTGTGCCAAGAGTGACCATGATACGCACACGCACACACACGCCATACACACACCATACATTAGTAGCATGGCTCCCAACACAGGGTTCATTTCCGACCAGATGTTAAGAGTGCTCCTACTGTAATTAATCTGATCCCCATCCCTATGCGTGTGTTTTCTTTGTGTCTGAGGGAGGGAGGGACTATTGTGTATGGTCCAGGATTCAGTTTAATATACAGTATTTAGGTGTACTTGGTAGGGTTGGCCGGTAATACGGTATACCACAGGGTCTTAAAAATAGCAGCGGTATCACTTTCAATACCGTCATTAAAAAAAAATGCAATGCACTTATATAGGAGATAAGGATTAAATATTAAATATAATTTATTTCATACCTAAAAATGCTTATGTGTGGTTATCATCACGTGTGGAGGGGGGGGGAGAACACAACATTTGGGGTTCCGACCTAATGAGAAGGGAGAGGTGTTTCAGTATTAGTGTTTGGTATTCAGTTTCTGAACGGTGTAGGCACAAGCCAAAAGTTTGGTGACGCCATCTGAGCCTTACTCATCATTTTTAATTAGTCACAGTAATACTGTATACCGCGGTAAAATAGTGAGGAGGTTTGACGGTATCAACATTTGGATACCGCCAATCTCTAGTGCTTGGATAACAAAAAGGACAATGTAAGGTAATGTATTGTTTCTGCTTTTTCATGCGGAATTGGTGAGAACTAACAAAGTGAAGAGTGTAACATGTAATAATACTTTATCTACTTTAGCTCTTCATCCATTGTTGCAGTATTACATTTAAGTTGTTGTAACGGTGTTACTATGATACATTGTTTACTTGTTGGTATGGTACACTGATCATCAACCAATAGTAGTTGCTATGGTGCACTATTAATCAGTTGCAGCTACAGTTTGAAACACTGTTCATCAAAAGCTGTGGCAATGGTAAACTGTCCTTACTTATTGCTTTGGTATGCTGTTTATCATCAATTTGTTGCTATGCTACCTTATTACCTATTGCCTCTGGTACAATGGTATTTATCATTCATCATTAGTTGTTGCTATGTTACACTTTATCATCAGTTGTTATGGTACAGTGTTGTGCACCATCAGTTGTTGCTATGGTACTTTGTTCATCATCAGTTGTTGCCATAGTAAACTGTTCATGGTCCACCAATAAACTGCAAGTCCTGCCTTCTTAGTATGTATCGAAGCATTGAAGCTTTACTCTGGGGCTGAATTCAAATGACATACGTGTGTGTGTGTGTGTGGTGGTGGTGGGGGGGTCAGTGTGCCCTTAGGCTCTCAGTCCTTAGCGGTTGACTAACAGGGTGCAGGGAGCAACCCTCATCCTTGCCCTGATCGATGTAGTGTGTGTGTGTCTGTCTGTGTGTGTGTGTGTGTGTGTGTGTGTGTGTGTGTGTGTGTGTGTGTGTGTGTGTGTGTCTCGTTAGCAGGAAGCAGAGGCGAGTCCAGGGACCCCTGCATTCCCTGCCCAGGGACACGCACAGGTCCCAGCACCTGGACCAAATATACACATGTACACACACGCATACACAACCACACACACACTCACACAGAGATGCAGATGCACCCTCCAGACACACAGAGCTCACCACCTCTCTTTCTCATTTTTTTCTTCTTCTGTCGTTCTCATACACACGTTCTGCCTGACATGCACACACCATGCATACAGATTGAGTATGCACAGCAGTCCCAGTGCGCTGCAGTAGCGCTAAGCTTAAAGTATAGACATGGCCTGTAACACAACACACTCACTGTGGAAGGCAATGCTTCCAGGGGTTTGCACTGTGGAAAATATAAAGAAGAGGTGCATCCACTGTGGAAAAACCACGAGTATGTTTAATATTAGAATTAATTTCTCATTACTCTTCAATTTTACACAATCCTGGGCGCCTGAATTTGTTTATAAAAGTTTTTGTGCATATGCTCAGGTGCACGTGGGGTGTGGGGCAGGGGTGGACTCACCAGATGGACCATGAAACTGTTGAAGTGGAAAGGTATGGTGGGTGGAAGAAATAGTTTGTGTGTGTGTGTGTGTGTGTGTATTAAAATAGGACTACTGATGTTCAAGGGTCTAAGAGTGTGAAAGCGGTCTATCTCATTGTCAAGGACACTTTTAATTACAACAGCACTCTGTGTGTGTGTGTGTGTGTGTGTGTGTGTGTGTGCTTAATGAATTGCATTTGTTGGTGAGATGATTGGCTTAGTTTGATAGTTCTGTGTTGTACTGCAATTTAAAAGTAAGGGTCCCTATCAAATTCTGCTTTCTAATTTTCTTACAATATCCTCCCCTTGATCAAATCAAAGCCTCAGTAAGGATTTAGAATGATAACCAATCTCATATTAACAGGCGGTGATGAGAAAGTATTGACATGTTCATAACTGCATTTATGTCAGCTCCTTTAAGACTCCTATTGCAAACATTCTTCTCCTCTTTTTCTTAAAATGAATGTATTTCAAATGACAGCGGACTGCTAACTTACTATACCGTAATCTAACTAGCTGAAGTTGAGGTGATTCCAGTTTGTTAGCACTAGTTTAGCATTAGTACTAGCACCAAGCTGAGAAGATCACAGGTTAGTAATCACCGCATCACGGTGTCTTTGTCACCGTTGGAGGAATATTAAAACGAGCTATAACTAAAAGATAAATTCAGGCTTTACACAGTAAGTAAGTGTAACACCCCTATATGTAAAGGTGGTAGAGAGTAAACAGGACCAGACCAGAAGATGGAGAAACAAACAGCAGTGATACAAGCTCTGCAGCAATTTACAATATACCTACCTCAAAATAGACATGGTAGTATTATAAGTACACGCCACATACAAGTTGATCATTCTTTATATAAACATTTGATAATCAAAATGTTATCACTCGCTCTGTTTGTCCGTCTGTCCTTAATGCACCCCCCCACCCACCCTCTTTCTCCTCTGAGCTTCTCCCCTCACTCCCTCCCCTTCTCTTCTCTGCAGGAGGAGCTAGAGGTTGGGGGGTTATGAGTTGGCAGTCCAACTGCTGAAAGGGGGGACACCTATAGGGACCCTCACAGCAGGACACTGACACTTGCACATACACACATGCATGCACTCACTACATACCCAGAGCCAGAGCCCAGGGAGTGTGTGTGCAGAGAGCAGCTGTAAGGCCAGTGGACTGTTACTGTAGTTCTTTGTTCAGCGCTGGCTCGGCTCCACTGAGCTCTCTCTCTCTCTCTCTCTCTCTCTCTCTCTCTGTGTCTGTTACTTTTAGCTGTCTTTCTCTCCTCATAAGTCGTTGACTTAACACGTTTCTTGCATTTGTTCTTGCTTTGTGCTTTCCAGTTTCTTACCCACTTCATCTGTTTGCATCTCCTTCTTAGGGATTCCACTGGTCTTTAAAAAGTATTTTATCTTTTAAAACAGTATTACAATGTGAATGTTATATTTTGCTGATGGATGTCGCGCAATGTTGATTTAACATTCATACCCAGTCCATGAAAGCTTTAATTGGTCAACTCCCAACACTGGGGAGTTAACATTATCAGTAAGAGCTTAGAAGAAGTCACACTCACTGTTTGATTGGCAAACACCACTGCAATGCCTGCTTATCCTTAATAATATATATACTTTTTTAATTTAAAAATCTACTCTACAAATGTCTGCCTTGTTATACTTCTACAGTACTTTTATCCCTGCATACTCACATGTCCAAAAGTCTAAAGTAGAGAAAAGCAGGCAGACAAAGATAGGTGAATTACAAAGCAAGACAGACAGAGCGAGGCAAGTATTTCTGCTTTATGTCGTCGATGTTTGGTACATAACCGAGATCAAGCTGCTTTTTGTCTGCTCGTAACTGTTGTGACTCCCCCTGCATGCTGTGTGTGTGTGTGTGTGTGTGTGTGTCTTTATATGTTAGCGTGTAATGCATCCGTCCCTCTGGGGCTATGCTTGGATATAACAGACATATCTGTCATGTGTGTATATTTTCCTTGTGTCAGTGTGTCATGCCGGTTTCTGAAGTGCGAGGATGAAGGAAAGCATCTTCTGTCGCCACTGCGATCAGGCTAATTACAGCAGCTTAAGTGCTTTACCCACGGTCATCACACACTGTCAAAATACACCACCTAGCGCTTAAGCGTGTGTGTTTTAATTTTTAAAGGCCATGAAGGCTTGCTTTGCACACATACAGATGTGCGCGCGCACACACGAATGCGTGCACACACACAACATTGGTAAACACTTCAATTGTCTGTGGGAGGGGTTTGAAGGCACACAATGCTCAGTTTTGGTCATTTTGTCCATCATTTAAAAGTTTCTGGCCTGTTTTTTTTTTCTCACCCTCTCTTTTTCTTTCATACTTCTTAAGAGAAATTTGAAATATGAATGTACGTTTGTGGGAATGTCTGCCTTGCATAGATTTGGCCCGTGTTATTTATAAAAAGATTGGGACAACACACCACATACGCAGGTTTGTGTTCATGTACATTCTCCTTTGTGAGTGTATAAATTAATTACTCTGGGAGTGTGTGTGTGTGTGTGTGTGTGTGTGTGTGTGTGTGCGCGTAATGTGTGTACCAAGGTATTATTTTTTATTTTTGTATGGTGCTTGTGGAGCCTTAATGGAGTGTGCAGTGTGTGTTTATGCGCTCCCAGGCCGCTGTTTAACGCTTGGCGAGCTGGAACTAATTTACTAATTGAGTTTTGAGTTGGGAAGAAACGACAGCAAAAGAGAGGGAGAAACAAGAGGGAGAGAGGGATGAAGGTATACGCTAGGGGCTCCTGAAAAAGTCTTGTACATGTATTGAGAAAGGTAGAGAGAGGGGACAAGGAAGATATATATACTAAGTTGTATAAGAAATGTGTTGATGTGGCATGACTCTGGACGTTCGGTCTAACACACACAGAATCCTTTCAGTGCCACATGGCTGTATGTGCGTGCTGACAGGCAGCTGTGAGAGACTGCTTGTGCCTGGCGTCTCCCAGAACTCACTTCAACTGCAGTTCCCCATTAAGAAGGAAGAGCGGGTGAGCAGAAGAGTTAAAAGAGAAAGAAGATAAAGAATAACAGGCATTTAATTGGGCAATTTAAAATGCGCAGTTTTCACTTGGTCAAAATGAGGTTTTTGTTGAATGATCTGTAAAGATACGCTCCCTCTCCATCTTACACACTGTTTTAGTAATAAACAACTAAAATAAAACAAACATTAAAGAACGTTTCCTCTAATGACATTAGAAACATATATGTTATAAATAACATGAGTTCATGTTAAAAGAGGGGAAGGGGGTGGAAAGGAAACAGAGAGGTAAGAGAAGGTTGTTAGGGGAGAACACATTACAGAGAAGAACTGAGGTAGAGGCTCTGTGGGAACAGTTCAGCCAGTAAAGGAGGGGGAGAGAGAAAGAGGGGTGATGGGGGAGGTCTTGGGTCGAGCCATTAGGGGAGCCATGTCAGTGCCCGCTGCCTCTCTCTCCATATTTTCCCATTATCCCCCTGGGGTAGTGACCAGAGATTTCTCCAAAGGTCATTTTAAATCCAGCAAACAAAAGAGACCTGATATGTTCCTACTGGAACAAGCTTTTGTCTACCTTAACACCACAGAGCAGTGACACTAGACACAAACTGCCTTACACAGTAAATAACCATTCTGTTTTTGTGATATTTAGTTGTTGAAAAAAAAAAAAAAACGGTGGCATTGGGGTACAGCTTGCTACTGTACGCTTTAGAGAGCTATGGAAGCCATACTGTGCAAACTGACAGTAGAAACACCCATCAACATGGATGCAAGCGACGTGATGCATCATCAATAACATGTTGTTGATTCACTTAATTCTGCATACACAGTATGTGCTGTTGAGATATGAGAACAGAAACATATTTTAGGAGGTGATCCTTAATTGGAAGAAACATAGACTCAATTTTGCATAATGTGAGTGCGGACCTTTGTTTGGAAAAGGCTGTTCCACTGCGTCTCCACAGTAAAACGCTCTCCTGAGCATTAGTAACAGTAACAGGGTGAGCATGGTGAGCATGGTGGGCTTTTCTTTTTTTCACTTAATGATTTTTTATGGATAAATCTTCCTCTTTTCCCTCTTGATCTGTTTTGCCTTTATCCCCAGTCGTTCCTACATACCTAACACCCCACCCCCCCTTCACACACACCTCCTCTCCCTTAGTGGTCCTCCTGTTCTCATCTCTCCTTCCCCTGCCTCCCTCCATCTCTCCATCCCTCCCAGGGAGAACAAATCCCTCTTTTCCTAGGTAGGAGTGTAGAGAGGAGTGGTACGGCTTAGATCTCGACCTCCCGCATCGTCCCTTCATCATGCCCCCCTCCAGCCCTCCCTCCCTCGCTCCATCCCTCCTCTATCTCCTCTCTTGTTAAATTATGGTTTTATGCTTCTCTCTTTCCCTCCGCCTTTTTTTTTTGCACTGCCTCCTCTCGTCTTTCCCATTACATTCGCATTTCAATTTTTATCTGATTTAGTATGACAGTATTATCACTAGAATAAATCCTGCACCACCTGGCACCCTTTGTGCCCTTTTTTGTTTAGAGGGAGTGTGGGTTCAGCCAGTCATAAGGATTTCTCTTCGCTGTTCTTTCACTCATTCTTTTCCTTCCTCTCTCCGCATGCTGTCTCTCTGGCTCTTTTACCTGCTACTGTTAAAGGTATGTTCCTTCCCAGCTGAAGGCCTGGGAAGGAACTCTATAGTGTGCCGTCAATTTAGGGATGTATTCATAGGCTCTATGAGCCTTCATCTAAAATTAGAGATGGAAAGTAACAAAGTACAAATACTTTGTTACTGTACTCAAGTAGATTTTTCAGATATTTTTACTTTACTATTTATTTTTGTGGCGACTTTTTACTTTTACTCTACATTTTAACACAAATATCAGTACTTTCTACTCCTTCCATTTTACATAATTGGCTTGTTACTTTAGTAACCACACAGAGACAAAAGTGAGAGAAAAGAAAAAGAGTGTGTGAGTCCTTGAGAAGTCGTATAACTTATGCTGTCAGTTCATTTAAGCCTGTGGTTGTATTGGTCTATAGTTCCGGCAAATTTAAAGTAAATTAGCTAGCTAGTGATGTTGTTGTTTGTGTTTTTCACCTGTTATGTTGCACCTGGCTGTTGATTTGATATTATGGCGATTGTTGAACGCCCTGGCTCTCGGTTGTATTTTAGCTGCATTATTTACATACTACAGTTAGGCTACACTGCATTAAGATAATGTAATTAATATTGGGTTTATTGTTATTATTTGCTAGCATATATATATTTCCTATGCATTGTGTATGGTAGCCTTTAGGAAGTTCATTTCTTTGCAGAAACACACACAGCCATAGCAGAGCTATCCATCCCCATGTTTGTACTGATGCTTGACTGTAATAAAGCATCAAAAGAGAGAAGTTGTCTCCGTCCACGTCAGTAAGAAGTTGAAGTAATAATAATAGTGATAACATAAAGTAATAATTCAATCTACACAGCTCAATAAACAGACACACCTGGGGCAAAGTTGGAAACCAGAATAAGCTTTAAATCCAGTCCTAATCTAGTCCTCACTAACAAGTTTCAATTATTATTCAATTGTTATTATTGTTGCTTCATCAATACCGGATTCAATCTAACTGGATGGGAATATACACAGAATTCTTACACAATTGAAATCATATCTTTCTCCTCGGTCAGAGTCTTATTAACCTGGAGTCCCAGTCTCTGTCACAATAATCATTTATGTGATGTTTAGGCCTGTTGGCAGACATCCATTTAAAATGTAGGCATTGCCATATAAAGAGCTTTTTTCCTCCATGTCCACTGAAGTTTCTCAGCTTGCACTCTATTAACATTTGTGTGGTCTTTGCATAAACAATAGTTGTCATTCGCAAGACTACTTTTACTTGTATACTTTATGTAAATTTGCCAAAGCTTGTACTTTGTTACTTTTACTTGAGTAAAGAAGGTAAATCAGTACTTCTACTTTTACCAGAGTATTTTTAATACAAGTATCTGTACTTGAGAACGGAAAGTGAATACTTTTGCCGTCTCTGCCTAAAATTCACTAGACGTCCTGAAAGGCCAGGCAACAATTAAACGAGTAGTAAAAAAAGTACCCATCCTCATATAATAGTCCTTTTGTTAGTGTGACTTTTAGTATCATATCATAGAGGTTTATGTGTGAATGTATTTCATTTGTCAAAATTAAGTCTACAGTGTTTATGATATGCAAAAACAAGAAAGACAATACTTTTCAGTCCACATTATGTGTCTGACGCCAAAACACATAAGTGGCGTAACGGAGTGTCAGTGACGTGCTGCGTACTGCATGGAAAGTGTGTAAACGCCTTCAGACCCCATGCATTGCATTACATTAGAGACAATTAATGGTTATTACAATGCAGTGTGTGACTAAAAACATTTTATCAGGATCACTGCTATTATGGTTTTTCAAACATCTTCTCAGTTTCCATGGTAATACTCACAATATAGTTAATGTATGTAATTTGGAAGGGCATATGAACAGCTGACACCTTTACAGAGGATTATTTCCCATAACTGACTGGAATAACAGCTGTTGGCATATATATACATACATTTATATTGGCTTATTATTGGTACAGTAAGTCATAATATATAAACAGTAGGCCAGTCTGTGTGTGCGTGCAAGCATGTGTGTTAAAAAAATAAATTCCCTCTCTCTATCATCCTTTCGAGCATGCATCCCTCTCCCCTAACATTTATCCATCTTTCCTACCTTCTCTCCATTGCTATATCCCACTCTGTGTGAGGTGGTGGATGGATGGCCCATGTGTGGTATTGAGGCAGCTCCCTAAGCTACACAAATGCAAACACACCAGAGCTGGTGTGTTTCTGTTCGCCTGTTATGGTTGTGTTAGCATGCTGTGCTGCTGTGTCCAGGGCTGCTGTGTATTAAACAGACTTTTCTGTCTCATGCCTCGGAAACACACCAAACCAGGTGTACAAAAGGGCAAAAGCCCAGTGGAAAACACATTGAAGAAATAACCTAGCTCACATGGGGTTAAGCACACACACATGCCTACACACATGCCTACACACACACACACACACACACACACACATACACACACACACACACACACACACACACATATCTGTGGCAGAGCTCACCTGCAGCCAAAAAATGGACGCACACAGCATTTTAACTGTTGCTCAGATAAATCTCTCTCTCTCTCTCTCACTCACTCACTCACTCACTCACTCACTCACTGACACACACACACACACACACACATTCCCCATTCCTGATCTTCATAAGGTGTGTGACTGAGGAGTTAAAGGCAAATATCAGAGAGACATAGAAGGAGTGAGAGAGAGAGAGAGGGGGAAGAATGCACCCCCTACAATGTTTTGAATGGACCA
>CM049378.1:10637397-10674897 GCA_026937815.1 Etheostoma perlongum | reverse complement strand
TATGAAGTCAGCCATGAGACAATGTTTGGTCAAGCATGGTTGGGTGGAGAGGCAATTAGTAAAAACTATGTCCGTACGGCTGGGATAGACGGTGTGTCTCCATCTCCAGCTGTTGTGTACCTACAAATTAATCAAATTATTTTCACTTGTGTATATGTCTGTATGCATGCACTCCAGTGAATGCAAACAAGTGTTAATGCATGGGTCACATCACCCGATGTTAACACCAACACATTGTTGAATGAACAAAGGACCTCAGTGTTGCATTTGCCCTCGCCCCCCCCAGCAATAGTAAAACAGATGTTGTCCATTTAGCAGTTTTCAGCCATATCTGCTCCATAAAGTTACCTGATTGTTGGCAGCTTTTCCGAAGTGTATAATATAAAGTACCTTTTCTACTCTGATTAGTCTGCCGGGGTAGTTCACAAGTAATATCCTCTATATGTTCCAATTTGTTAGAACTTAAACGTTATAGAGCTCGTCCCCCTTCAACGTATTCTCTGTATTCACATCACATTTACTAGATGGTTCCCCAAGCACAAGCTGCTGAGTATAAGCACTCACCCCTATCTGGCCGGATCTTTTACATACCCCAGTAAAGTCGCATTTGTGGCTGTTGACCTAAAAATGTGATCAGCATTACAAATAATTAGCGTAGTCGAGTCTGATATTTAATTTTATTTTGTTGAATTGACCTATTTATCTGTTGCTGAGCAGCGGCAATTATGAGGAAATGGTGGTTTCTGAAACATAGCATAATAGTAGCACAAGTAGAGAGGCGTTGTGAAGGTGGCAAACTGTCTAAAGTTTGCTAACACTGGCCACCGTAAGCTACTGGTCATATTGGACCGAGTAAGGCTGTAGCAAATGAGAATGTCAGAGATGTCTAGACTATAATCTGACACAGAAAATAATAAGAAATCATAGCTGGTATCAGGGAACAAACGCAGGAGGCAAAGGCTGAGAGAAGAAACGCAAGTCCAGTTTCCACTAGATTCTGTAAAATCATCCAAGACAAACCAGTGTCTGCCATGTATGAAACAAAAGTCTTAATACAAGTGTTTCGTGTGTTACCCTACAACAATAACACAGAGCTGATGAGTCTACCGGAGCAAGCTTGAAGCTGTATCTATTGTGTGGCTCCACCGTACCTGTTGAGGTGAGAATCTCAAAACAGAGGAGTGTAGCAGTAAAGGCAGAGAGAGAGGTAGAACCATGAGTAGTAGCTGTCTAGAATGAAAGAGAGAGGGTGATGAAAATGAAAGGAGAGCACCACAGAGACAATGAAACAATGCCCTCTAACTGCATTGACATCTTTTTGTTGGAAGGGTGTGCGTCTTTGTAAGCGCGCATGTGTGCGTGCACGCATGCATGCATGCGTGTGTGTGAGAGCATATTTTAATATTGATTTAGCATTCTGGCAGGGGGTCTTTGAACCTCACTTTCCCTACTCAAGGCCTTGGGGGACATATTGTAGATACACACACATAAACACACAAGAAGCGGTGTCAGATGTAATTAAT
Source organism: Etheostoma perlongum (assembly GCA_026937815.1). NCBI lineage: Eukaryota > Metazoa > Chordata > Actinopteri > Perciformes > Percidae > Etheostoma > Etheostoma perlongum. Next base: position 10,673,374 of record CM049378.1, on the reverse strand, counting down.
GGTATAACCTGAAGCCTTGACAGAGAGACAGTATCGCTGTGTATGAAACGTGTGCGGCTGTCGGAGGGTTTGTTCCTGCGTGTCTGTCTGTTTGTGAGACAGAGAAACAGAGCCAATGAATAGAGAGAAGAGGGCTAAACTGTGATTCCCAGCAGTGCCTCTGCTCTGCATGTGAACTCTCTTAAGTAGACCGGAGGACTGGCTAACGGAGCACTTGTCTATGCATGGACGTGGATGTGCATTTTAGTGTGCGTGTCAAACTGAATGTTTAATCCATACGCTGCTGTCAAGTCGCTTCTATCCGCTTTTTAATGCTTATTAGCTGCAAAAGAGGGGCACATTTTATTTCAGTTTCCAGACAACAGAAGCTCTGGAAGCCCATGGGTTTATGGCCAATATATGGTATGTTCTTATAAATTCCTTCCAGTTGAGGGATGCTGTTAAAGTATAATATAAACATAATCATCACCCCCTCCAGAACAGGGGTGATTCTTTGTGGGTTCATCATTCTGAGATGATTCATCTCAAGGGGTTTATCCTATTAAATACATTTGAATATGTATAAAAATATGGATCATAGCATCTTTAAATGGGAGCTTTATTCATGTATATACTGTAGATGTCAAACGTTTACTTAACATTACCGGATATACGTTTCCTGAATGTGTGCCTAATATTTCTGTCTGTATTGTTGTCTGTCTATCTTTTCCATCAGTTGCTCTGTTGCTCTTCCTCTCCATGTATCTTTTGGGATTCTCTTTATAAGTCTACACACAAGCACATACACACAGATCTCTAGACACATGTATATTTGATTCCTGCCTCAGAATAATTAATAACTTTGTGTTCATTTATTTATTTGTTTGTATTTGAGGCTGATAGAAGTGAGACGTGTGTCTTTGGGTTTCTTTTTGTGTGTGTGTGCTTGTGTGTGTGTGTGCGAGCATGGAGAAGCTATTTTATTAATCAAATGCAGTACATTGAACATTTACATTATTTTGGCAGGTTACACTTTTCTTTCAGGGTAGGATATGAATGTAACTTCTGTCTCTGTAGCTTACAGTGCACAAAACACATTTGGGTTTTTGAAGCAACATTTCATTTGTGCTCTTTGATGATCTGCACACAGCCTCCGTGGATCGGAACAGTGTCTGAAAGCGAAAAGGCAATTAGAGATTAAACACATTACACATCTTATAGATAATATAAAAATGTTTGATTTTATATATCCTTTCTTTTTTATATATCCATTCCTGATCCCATTTTAAGAGCAGAGTTGATCCCGCAGTAGAACTCAGTCAAGAATGTCAGTAATTATGGCAAGAGAAGGACAAGCATGTTAAATATCTCCAATAGTATCTCCTTTGCTGAAGGTGCAAAATGGTGAGTGGAAAAATAAACTTTTGCTCTTTAATGAAAACCTTCACAAACTTTAAAAATACCATGGGCTACTTAACTAATCCATCACAGCAAATATCATCTAGCTTTTGTTTAGTTGTATGGTCATTTTTTTATTTACTTATTTTTTATATATTACAAAAATTAAAAGATTAAAACAATTACAAACAATACACTGAGATATGGAACGCGTCCCAGAACCCCAAAAAAACAGAGAGGAAAGCTGGGAGGGAGGGAGACAAAACAACACATGCAGGAACAGACACACACAAACACACACACAAACAGACACACACACAGACAGACACAAGACAAGGGACCAATCACATGTGCAGGTTGAGGAACTGAAAGAGCCAGCGATGCTGCGCCAAGTGTCCAGGGTCCTTTCCGGCACTCCATGGATCCATCGATAGTCCATGTGCACAACATCCAAGAAGGAAATGTCATGAGGTGGCTTCCAACATGGTGGCAATCATTCTCTTAGCAGCTGTAAGTCCAGCAAACACAGCATGTTTTGAGCTTTAGAGAGCTGGAAGGCTGACAAGTCATTCAGAATCAAAACATTAACAGTAACATTAATCAAAGCGGAAATTTTGGATGCAATACTGTTCCAGAACTGACCAACAGGAGAGCACTCCCAGAACATGTTAAGATATGTACCTTGAGCTTTTATTGGGCAGGAAGTGCATAAAGGGCTGGTAATTATTTTCATGTGGTGCTTTTCCACGGGGGTGAGATATGTCAAGTGAATGAAATTGTAGTGAATCTATACCGAACCCCTTATATAATCATCATCAGATTACATTGGTGCTTTGTCTTTCAAGGTGGTGTTTCTAGCTAGCTAAATTACCATTAGATTAGTTGTCTATATATACAGTTAACATTACTGATGAATTTGTGGGTTAGATCAGAGTTAACTGTGGTCAAAACAATCAGATACTAAAAATAAATGGGTTGAACGGTGTCGTAATCTTACGTTACGCACTAAGAATTACATTAGCATTAGTTACTTGTTAACCAGCACCTTTACAGTAGACACCAAAGCACGTTTCCTCTTCGTTCCCCCTACAGGTTGGGAGCGGAGTTGTCCATTACTGTTACCATTACCATTATTCTTATGTCTCATTCCAACAAGTTAATGAACCACTGAAACGACTTTGGAAACATTATTTAAAGGTACAAAAGAATCTTTGGTGTTGGATTGATCGATATTGAAATCAATCGATATCAATTCTACTCAGCTTTGATTTCTCGTTCTTCGTACGCTGTCATTCTCTCAGTAAACAGTAGAAGGCAGCATGGACATTTTCATGTCTTTTTCAATCTCTCTTTTACTTTTTAACTTTGTGCCGACTAATTTGGAACTATGTTCGAGCGCTGCTTGGGCAGAGAAGGACAGACACAGACGCTCCTCATAGCATCACACAGGAAATATGGCAAAAATCAACATGTCCTCAAGGGTGTAATGTTTTATTTACTGCCGATAACAGCTGGAACCAATAAATACCTGTGACTACTGCGGAGTCATTTGTCCTGGGAATGAATGAGGATTGTAATCTTTACCACTGAAGTCCAAAGACAGATGTTAGTGGGTGTTAGTTGTTTTTTTTGTCCAGTGGGAGAGGGGCTTTACAGAGTGCAAACTACTGGGGATTGGTCATTTTGCCACAAAGTAGGACAGATAAATGCCAAGAGGAGCAGGCTTTGCAACTGTTACTGAAATAGGGCATTTTTTTCTTGGTTCTGCAGACTTTGTTGATGATGTACAGTACATCTACAGTTGGTATTTGCAGATCCCTCCGCAGCTTGTGTTTGGTAAAACAAAGACAGAATTTCGATCTTTCACACTGCTGATAGATACTCTATGTTTTGCCATTTTGTGCCTCTTTGGTGCTTGCTCTGTTTTTTCAAAGCAGTCCTGTTTACAGCCAACAGGCATCCTCCATCTCTCTTGCTCACCCACCCAGACGCCCACACACACACACACTCACACATACACAGTGTGTGGCTGAGGGAGGTCTCTAGCCATGGTTGCAGGTATCTGGCAGGCTTTTCCACACATGACCTAGTAGTGATTTACTGTCTTCATTAGCATACAGCTCTGTGTGTGTGTGTGTGTGCATGTGCGTGTGGGCGATTCATTTGTGCTTTAGGGAGGGTTAAAGTTGGCTAGCTGTGTCTTTTGTGTTGAGGTTGAGTGTGTTTTGGAAGTGTGTGAGTTTTTGGAATCAATAACACAAATCTGGTTTCAGCCTCCTCTCACTTTCCTATTCTTGTCTACTCTGTATCCTGCTATCCTGCTTTCTTCTAGTCTGTTTGCTGTATTGTTTCTATGACCACAGCGTGGTTCAGTTTGGCAAGGTCTGGTATGGCACTGTGTGTGTGTGTGTGAGAGAGAGAGAGAGAGACACAGGGAGGGTGGCTCAATGGGGGGATGTAGCTGGCCAGGGCAGGGGCCGAGGACAGACAGGCTGGACCAAGGTCACCCGTGTGTGTGCGTCCACTTGTCCACCCCAGTACAGCTGATGATGAGGCCAGATTCCTCTCATCACTTTTTTTCACACTGCTCCATCTCTTTGCATTTGGCTTTTGTTGTGTTTCTATTACTTGAATGTTTTTTTCTGATGCAACATGAGGACTAAATGTAGTCTTGTGATTGCTGACAACTAACGAAACAAATTGATGAAGACACCACATCTGTATTAGTACAGAGAACTATTCAATGCTCTATAGGAAATGAATCATTGGCTGTTTCTAGCTCCTTACATGAGGATTGGTTGCCTTCTCTTTATATATAATTGTAAATTGGATATTTCTGCATTTTGGACTGCTGTTCAGATAAAACATCCAAGAGTTCTGGGAAATTAGTTTAGTTTTACTATTACACCGATATTTTATAGACTAATTATAGACCTATTTCTAGACTCTCTTTTACCGTACCACTCTCTCTGTCTCCCATCTCTCGCTCTTTCTCTGTCTCTCTCTGTCTGTCTGTCTCTCTCTGGGTCCAGATGGGCAGTTTGCAGGTTAACTGGTACAGCTGGAGCTGCATTATTAGCATCCTGCTGTGAGCTCTTATTGGCTCTGCTCCTCTCCTCTTTCCTGCTCCCTTCTTCTCCCTCTGTCAGGTTTAGAGGTTGTGTTGTGTAGTCCTACAGAATGGACATGAAAGTGCTGATTGTATGTACAAGTAAAGTTTACCTACAGAGTATTAATGCTTTTTATTGTTATAGCTGTTCTATTACAGTTAGGTGGTTTGTTCTGTAATCATATTGTGTAATATACACTACATAAATATCTATTTAAGTAGTGTATATTATTAGAACCTATTTTAGCTGCTTTATTTCACGTGATTGCATATGACAACGTGCATTCACAGTTTGTTGAACAGAAAATTAAGCATGTCTCTCAGGCCTTTTTCCTACTGTGTGTGTGTGTGTGTGTGTGTGTGTGTGTGTGTGTGTGTGTGTGTGTGTGTGTTGTTGTGGAATGGAGATTGGCTTTTTAGTGGTATTTGGGAGATGCAGCAGGGATAAGCCTGCTAGCTCCCTCTGACTCCCCCTGGGAGCACAGATTAAAGAAACACATGCACACACACACACACACACACACACACACACACACACACACACACACCAGTAGTAAACAGCAGGATAGGATTAGATAGAGGTAGGTAAACACATACTCACATATCTGTTAATTTTGCATTGAAAAGAACGATTATTGAATCGTTAATCAACACAACAGACCTCTTTTCTCTTTTGCTGTCTCTTTTCTCTATACCATTCCCTGTCAATGTATTACCTCTTTCTCTGACCTATGTCTGACACACCTGCTCTCTTTAAACAGATTGCCTTATACATGTTACATCTGTCCTGATAGAAAACAATACAAATGTGTTGAACAGTTTTTTGTGTCCAAAAAAGCCATTCAGAGAAAGGGAGAGACAGTCAGGGGTGACCCTCTCTCCATCACCTTGACAACTAGATCAGAGCCTTGATTGCGGTTGCCCTGGTGATTAGCCCTTGGTACAGACATGCTTGGTAACCTGTATGGGAGGGTGATTTTGAGTGTGTGTTCTAATCTATTGCACCTCGGTGGGCCCGCAGGTTCTATCCACCTCCAAATGTGGCTTTTAAACGCCTTTCTCCTTCGGTCTCCTTTAAATGTGTTACTTTTCCATCATGCCAATGAAAATACATAATACATAATACATAATACATACATACATACATACATACATACATACATAATAATAACAATACCAGTGACTGAATTAAAAAAAAAAACATCTGTACTAGTAAATACCTGTAATCAATTACTGTAGGGCATGCCCTGACCCACCATTAACACTTTTATAACTCCTTGTGGATGACTGCTATAGCTTTAACCAGCATCAACACACATACAGTTTAACACATGCATACTGTTGATGTGCATCCAGGGGCCTGTAGTTGTGTTCTACATATGTAAACAGATGGGAGAAGGGAGGAAGTGTGGGGAAAAAAAACAGGAGGAGGAAAGGACGACATAAAATGACCAGGAGAGAGAGAGAGAGAGAGAGAGAGAGAAAGAAGGAAGGAATGAATGAATGAATGAATGGACACCTAGAGAAAGACAGGTACTTCAGTTTTAAATGTTATCTTAGGGAGTGGCACAGCTGTGTGTGTGTGTGTGTGTGTGTGTGTGTGTTTATGGTTTATTCACACACAGTGATTAGGCGTATTCCCTCCTGGCCACTTTCAAGCTTTCAATTAAGATTCTAAACACAAATATACTCTGCATTTATTACTCTCATCCCTGCTAACGAGCTAAAAAGAGTGTGTGTGTGTGTGTGTGTGTGTGTGTGTGTGTGTGTGTGTGTGTGTTCTCTGTGCTTATTGGAGGAAATCGTAAATCCCTATTTTCCTGTGAAAGTCCTGAGCGATGGTTCCAAGGCCAGAGCTATGATGTGTGCACCTCTCCTGTTTCAATATTAATTAAAGTCTCATTACGTATGATGATACAAGACTTACATATCAGCTGCTCGTTGTTATAGTCAAGTGCTCTCCAGATGACACTGAACATCCTGTGTTGGTGTGTGTTTGTTTGTGAACAACAGAATATGTTTGACTAAATGACCTTGCCTGCAATGTTTCAGTATCCGCCTGCTTCCTGCTGTTCAAGCCTTGTTCTGTAGAACAGAATAGATGTTTACTGCTAAGCACAGGTACCAGGCCATACAAGTACATTGGAACTTTTGTGCGTTGCTCTTTGGGTTTGCTTTTCAAAAAATATTAAACTAAATATATAACTATATAAATCTAAAAATATAAAGTAGAAGAACATTTTAAAAGACAAAACAGCTGTGAGATAAGTATTATTTGAATTGCAAACGAGCACCAGAAACATACACTGTATAAAAACTACTACATATTTTTCACATTAGGTTTTTTCCACACAGAAAGAATAAATTTGTATTTCCTTTCAAATTTAAATGCTGTGATTTGGGGGCTAAAAGGTGTCAGTAAACACAGCTTTACAACCAACAGTCAAATCAGACAGCAATACAAGCTCTCAGGTAATAAGAGAGGTGTTTAAAAAAAAACAAAAAAAAACGCTGAACCACGATAATTAAGCCACTTGTTTGCAAATAAAAAGTAAATACACCTGAAAATATTCATTGTACGGTTTTGTCCATTGCATTGTCAAGCTACAGTAGACAATGATTTATCCAAAAATGCCTTTATGTCATGTGTATACTATCTGGTCTGCTGTAAAGATGTGTCCAAATCACAGCTATTGTGAGTACCATGTTATCGGAGCAAAATAGAATAATGCCCAAATTTTCCCTTAATGCAACCACTCATCTAAACCTCTTTTTCTCTTTTGATATCCTGTGCATCCATTATTTTTTTTTTATTCATGTACATAGTGTATGTTTTACAGGAAGTGGTTTGTGTGTGTATGTGTGTGTGTGTGTGTGTGTGTGTGTTGAGGACTTTTGGCTTCTACAGGATTGAGCGCTCCAGCTTCCTACTGTTATGTAATCTGATAGGGAAAATCCAAGCTGCTACACATACACACACACACACAAACACAAGTCTCCTTCCAAGACATACATGCACTTTTGCGCCTCAAAAATATGCTCAATTTGTGCTTCCTTTCATCAAACACACAAATTGGGTATCACCACATGCTGTCCTTGCCTGCCAATAGTTTGTCTGTTTGTTTGTGTGTTTTTGTGTGTGAAAGAGCGAGAGAGAGATAGTTTCCACTCAAGATATGTATTTACATTTATTACGGGATAATGTAAGATGTCATTGGAGCCCCTAAGGGGGCATGTGGTATAAAAAAAATCGAAGGCAGAGAAATACTGTACTTTTGCGTTTTTTTGAAAAACAAAACACAACAATTGAGCGAAGACACTTTGGAGAGGTTCATAGAATTCTATTTGTACTCAAGATAGCTTCAGAGTCATCTTTATTCATCAGTTACATGTGAAAAGATGACTTGTTAGCCTCTTCCTGTACGTTTTTCAAGGGAAAGCCATGTTTTTTTGCTGAACAACTGCAAAGCAGGGGCCATCCCTATAAATGCAAAAGTCAGTCACTGAGTGATGAATTCACACCATTTGTCATAGAAATGTTTTCCCATTGGCCGCTCTTTCAAGATGGAGCGGCGCTGTGCAATTAGTCAAAATGTAATTGTGATTATGATTTTGTCTCCCAATGATCACATACAGTGAGGAAAATAAGTATTTGAACACCCTGCTATTTCGCAAGTTCTCACACTTAGAAATCATGGAGGGATCTGAAAGTGTCATCGTAGGTGCATGTCCACTGTGAGAGAGATAATCTAAAAAAAAAAAAATCTAAAAATCACAATGTATGATTTTTTATCTATTTATTTGTAAGATACGGCTGCAAATAAGTATTTGAACACCTGAGAAAATCAATGTTAATATTTGGTACAGTAGCCTTTGTTTGCAATTCCAGAGGTCAAACGTTTCCTGTAGTTTTTCACCAGGTTTGCACACACCGCAGAAGGGATTTTGGCCCACTCCTCCACACAGATCTTCTCTAGATCAGTCAGGTTTCTGGGCTGTCACTGAGAAACACGGAGTTTGAGCTCCCTCCGAAAATTCTCTATTGGGTTTAGGTCTGGAGACTGGCTAGGCCACGCCAGAACCTTGATCTGCTTATTACAGAGCCACTCCTTGGTTATCCTGGCTGTGTGCTTCGGGTCATTGTCATGTTGGAAGACCCAGCCTCGACCCATCTTCAATGCTCTAACTGAGGGAAGGAGGTTGTTCCCCAAAATCTCGCAATACAGTGCCTTGCGAAAGTATTCGGCCCCCTTGAACTTTTCAACTTTTTGACACATTTCAGGCTTCAAACATAAAGATATAAAATTTTTATTTTTTGTGAAGAATCACCAACAAGTGGGACACAATTGTGAAGTGGAACAAAATCTATTGGATATTTTAAACTTTTTTACCAAATAAAAAACTGAAAAGTGGTGCGTGCAAAATTATTCGGCCCCTTTACTTTCAGTGCAGCAAACTCACTCCAGAAGTTCAGCGAGGATCTCTGAATGATCCAATGTTGTCCTAAATGACTGATGGTGATAAATAGAATCCACCTGTGTGTGATCAAGTCTCTGTATAAATGCACCTGCTCTGTGATAGTCTCAGGGTTCTGTTGAAAGCGCAGAGAGCATCATGAAGACCAAGGAACACACCAGGCAGGTCCGTGATACTGTTGTGGAGAAGTTTAAAGCCAGATTTGGATAAAAAAAGATTTCCCAAGCTTTAACCATCCCAAGGAGCACTGTGCAAGCGATCATTTTGAAATGGAAGGAGTATCAGACCACTGCAAATCTACCAAGACCTGGCCGTCCCTCTAAACTTTCAGCTCAGACAAGGAGAAGACTGATCAGAGATGCAGCCAAGAGGCCCATGATCACTCTGGATGAACTGCAGAGAACTACAGCTGAGGTGGGAGAGTCTGTCCATAGGACAACAATCAGTCATACACTGCACAAATCTGGCCTTTATGGAAGAGTGGCAAGAAGAAAGACATTTCTCAAAGATATCCATAAAAAGTCTTGTCTAAAGTTTGCCACAAGCCACGTGGCAGACACACCAAACATGTGGAAGAAGGTGCTCTGGTCAGATGAAACCAAAATCAAACTTTTTGGCCACAATGCAAAACGATATGTTTGGCGTAAAAGTAACACAGCTCATCACCCTCAACACACCATCCCCACTGTCAAACATGGTGGTGGCAGCATCATGGTTTGGGCCTGTTTTTCTTCAGCAGGGACAGGGAAGATGGTTAAAATTGAGGGGAAGATGGATGCAGCCAAATACAGGACCATTCTGGATGAAAACCTGTTGGAGTCTGCAAAAGACCTGAAACTGGGACGGAGATTTATCTTCCAACAAGACAATGATCCCAAACATACAGCAAAATCCACAAAGGAATGGTTCACAAATAAACATATCCAGGTGTTAGAATGGCCAAGTCAAAGTCCAGACCTGAATCCAATCGAGAATCTGTGGAAAGAGCTGAAAATTGCTGTTCACTAACGCTCTCCATCCAACCTCACTGACCTCGAGCTGTTTTGCAAGGACGAATGGGCAAGAATTTCAGTCTCTCGATGTGCAAAACTGATAGAGACATACCCCAAGTGACTTGCAGCTGTAATCGCAGAAAAAGGTGGCTCTACAAAGTATTAACGCAAGGGGGCCGAATAATTTTGCACGCACCACTTTTCAGTTTTTTATTTGCTGAAATGTGTCAAAAGGTTGAAAAGTTCAAGGGGGCCAAATACTTTCGCAAGGCACTGTACATGGCCCCGGTCATCCTCTCCTTAATACAGTGCAGTCGCCCTGTCCCATGTGCAGAAAAACACCCCCAAAACATGATGCTACTACCCCCATGCTTCACAGTAGGGATGGTGTTCTTGGGATGGTACTCATCATTCTTCTTCCTCCAAACACGGTTAGTGGTATTATGACCAAAAAGTTCTATTTTGGTCTCATCTGACCACATGACTTTCTCCCATGACTCCTCTGGATCATCCAAATGGTCATTGGCAAACTTAAGACGGGCCTTGAAATGTGCTGGTTTAAGCAGGGAAACCTTCCGTGCCATGCATGATTTCAAACCATGACGTCTTAGTGTATTACCAACAGTAACCTTTGAAATGTTGGTCCCAGCTCTTTTCAGGTCATTGACCAGCTCCTCCCGTGTAGTTCTGGGCTGAGTTCTCCCCTTTCTTAGGATCATTGAGACCCCACGAGGTGAGATCTTGCATGGAGCCCCAGTCCGAGGGAGATTGACAGTCATGTTTAGCTTCTTCCATTTTCTAATGATTGCCCCAACAGTGGACCTTTTTTCACCAAGCTGCTTTGCAATTTCCCCGTAGCCCGTTCCAGCCTTGTGGAGGTGTACAATTTTGTCTCTAGTGTCTTTGGACAGCTCTTTGGTCTTGGCCATGTTAGTAGTTGGATTTGTACTGATTGTATGGGGTGGACAGGTGTCTTTATGCAGCTAACGACCTCAAACAGGTGCATATAATTTAGGATAATAAATGGAGTGGAGGTGGACATTTTGAAGGCAGACTAACAGGTCTTTGAGGGTCAGAATTTTAGCTGATAGACAGGTGTTCAAATACTTCTTTGCAGCTGTATCATACAAATAAATAGTAAAATAATCATACATTGTGATTTCTGGAATTTTTAAGATTATGTCTCTCACAGTGGACATGCACCTATGATGACAATTTCAGACCCCTCCATGATTTCTAAGTGGGAGAACTTGCAAAATAGCAGGGCGTTCAAATACTTATTTTCCTCACTGTAAACAGATGAATTGAGAAAAACAATTATTTAGCTCATTACTTTTGGCAAGTGGCGGCCTTGACCAACTGCCACTTTGCTCGTTTGAAAGCCATGATGTCTCTCTCTCTCATGGGTGGGCCAAATTCTCTGGGTGGGCGAAGCAGAGAAAGGGGAGGTAACATTGCTCCTTATGACGTCATAAGGGGCAAAATTCAATCCCACCCTCAAATTCCCTAATAAACTGTTAAATAACTGTCATATTTCACAGGACCCGCGTGAGTGTGGATTTCATGTCGCAGCTTTTGTTGCTGTTTGTCACTTTGCCTAAGATTGAGTGACAAGTTGTACTCCAACTGTTGTTTACTTGATTGCCATAACTTCGCAAGTGATGAGGTCCTGTCACTGTTCCCAGTTGCTCGGGGAGAGAGAGCAGATGACAGTTTGCTTGAGTTCAGTAGACCAGATGGCTCCGCAGAGTTGTGTAATTACAACTTCATGACTTTTCATGAACAGCTGCAGGAGCGGCGGCGCCCTACCTTTTTTTATTCCGATGATGCAGTTAAGGCGCCAGGCATGTGTTTCTTATGCGGCCACCCCAACTGCAAAGTGCTGCGGGAAGCCCTGGCATGATTGATCGAAATGTATTCAATCAATTATTTGACTCAGACATATATTAACCATATCATATGATTTGCTAATTCAGTGGACTTTGGGAACAAATATACTGTGGCCACTACATAAAATTCCAGATGAACATTTAATATTTCGATATATATATTATAGACCCCACCGATAACCTGTGTAACAATTTGTCCACAATTCAGCACATGGATCATACATGGTTCAGCCATATAGGCCTACTAGGTTTCATCCTACTCTTGTTTTCCCTTCCTTTTGTATGGTGGATGTTGCTATCACTAATTGCTTTGAAAGTTTTCAAGGATGAATGTAGGTATCTAATGACTGTTAAAATACCACTGGACTTTCATGTGCCCATCATCTGCCATCTGAGAGGCCAATAGCTGTAACCGTGTTTACCAGAAACCTAAGTATTTGTCACTTAGTTCACATTAAGTAATTTTTCTGGATAGGCAGAGTTCTTAAAGTTTCAGACTGGAATTTGAGTAAACGGCGTTGACCACAGATCAACCTCTGACGTGCAGTAGATAGTGCCGCGCACTCATACGCTCAAGGTTAATGAGACGGGTGCAAGGATACAGTGTTTGGGTAGTATGTAGTGCACTGAGAGATGTGTGCACGTTACTTGTATGGCCTGTGCTCCAGTTGGCTATAAGTGTAAAATAAACATGCAGAAAATGGCATCTGTTAACTTTTTCAGTCATGACAGTGAACTATTACAGAAGACTGAAACGACTAGGTCAAAAGCAGGTTGTTTCAGGAGAGCACATCGTGTGAGATTCTTCGATATGCAAGGGGTATAACTCTACTTCCCATCTTCATTTAACTAGGTGTAAAAATCCACACAGTGGATAACGGAGATGGAAATATTAACAATTACCTCACAGAGAGAGTGATAGAAACAGAGAGGGAAAATGGAAGATGAGAGGAGGGAGGGAAAATGTGTGTGGGTGTTAGGTACTCGCGGGACCTCAGCACTGCAGCATTCTTTGTGTGTGTGTGTGTGTGTGTGTGTGTGTGTGTGTGTGTGTGTGTGTGTGTGTGTGTGTGTGTGTGTGTGTGTGTGTGTGAGAAAGAGGGAGAGGGTGAGTAAAGGTGGGGGCACTCTTGGGACCCCTCCAGCACTGCAGCAGGTTGTGTGTGTGTGTATATTCTCCAGCCCCCACACTACCAATGGGTCAAGCTCACTCCCCCCAAATCAGCCCCCCCACCCCTGGTTGCCATGGAAACACACCTTGAGCAAGCCCCCCAGAGAGGTACATACTCCACCTCCTCCTCCTTTCGTCCACTGCTCTCTTCTTTACTGCACTCTTTCTTTCTCCCAATGCCTCTGTTGCTCTCCTTCCGTCCATCCCATCATCCTTCACGCCATCCCTTTCTCTATAGTCCCCGACTCTCTCTCTCCTCCCTCTTTCTCATCCACTCTGTCTCTTTCTTTCTCTCTCTCCATCTCTTTCTCATGCTACCTCTCCCTTGCTGTCCTCTCCATCAATCGCCTGGCTTGGTTTACGGCTCTTTATGTCGCAAGGGACCAAACACACACACACACACACACACACACACACACACACACACAAACACACTTTCTACTGCTCTTCAATGCGCACACTCCCAGCCTCACATAGTTGGGGATGGGGTGGGTGGACAGGAGCAGGGAAGGGCAGTGACAGGGGTAGACACCTGGGGGACCCCCAGCAGCCCATACAGACACCGAGAGAGGAAGGGAGGTTGAGAGGTTAAGGCTAGGCTAGGGGGGACCAGGCACCCAAAGGAGTATCCCTGCAAAGATGAAGAAAGGGTTAAGAAGTGTTTGTGTGTATATGTGTGTGTGGTGTGCAAACAGCTTAAGGATCCGTCCCCCAACAAATCAAGGAGCTCATTTATGTTCTGCTGCATGCAAGTTGCAGGGGGCTGTGATGCGGCCAGCCAGCGCGCGTTTGTTTGTGTGTGTGTGTGTGTGTGTGTGTGTTTGTGTGTGCGTGTGTGTGTGTGTGTGTGTGTGTGCGCTGATGCCACCTGGTCCCCCTCTTTTGGTCAATTAGCAGAGAGAGAAGGGTAATGCGAGATATAGACTGAGTGAGAGCATAAGTTGTGTGTGTATTAGGGGTGGGGGAAAAATCGATACAGCATAGTATCGCAATATTTTCCGTGGCAATACTGTATCGATACACAGATGCCAGTATTGATCTTTTACTATATGTGTTGGTCAGTTTGCCTGCTTGACAATCCCAATACAATTCAAGTGAGATAAATAGAAATCAAAAGAGAAATGTGTCTTTTTAGATAAAACGAATGTTGACAAAGTTTCCTTTTGGGGACATCATTTGAAATTGGGAAATCTGAAATTGGAGGTAAGGAATTGCAATATATCGCATACTATTGCAATGTGTTTAAAATCGTTTAAAATATTGTATTGTGACATAAGTATTGTGACGATATTATATAGTCAGGCTTCTGGTGAGTCCCACCCCTAGTGTGTCTGTGTTTTAACAGTAATGATGATTGTATAGCAATAATGATTGAGTTTAATTTAATGAATGAGTCTGATTGCTGTATGGACTTTTCTTCCCTCCATTCTGCCTTCTGTCCATCCACATAGATTTGATTACATTCTGTCCTCAGATTGTTTCCTCTTTTCCTCCAGTATAGTCTTTCTCTCTCAGAGGTGAAACCTCATCAGTAATTCTACAGATGCACCGCGATACACCAATTACCTGTGTGTGTGTGTGTGTGTGTGTGTGTGTGTGTGTGTGTGTGTGTGTGTGTGTGTGTGTGTGTGTGTGTGTGTGTGTGTGTGTGTGTGTGTGTGTGTCCATCGGTTTCTCAGTTAAAGCTGCAGTAGGTAGTTTTGAGGAAACGTGGACTTAGCCTAAAAATTTGAACAAGCACACCTTACAGGCTCCTCCCCCTTGCTCTCTGCTGCGCTACAGCCCCCCCTCCACAGCTCCTCGAGCCTGCCGTGAACGCGCAGGCTAGTAAGCAGGGCCACCAATGCTTTCCACACAATACAGGGGCTTTATTCTGAGGAGGGTTTAGCTGTTGTGTGCTGTGCTTTTAAAACTTTATGTAAAAAAATTGCTTATTTAAAATATTTCTATTAGAAGTTTTGGAAATATTTTTCAATAAAAAAGGGATTAAAAATGTTTATGTAATCGCTTATTTGTGAGAACAAAAGCAGCACTTTACACAGTACATTACTGAATTACCTTTTGGATCAATTTAAAACACTAAACTTTCAGTAGGAATGATGAATCACTGAGGAAGCTCACTAGGCCAAGGAATAACAACATCTTAGAAATATCTTAGGTTATATTTTGGATATGGGTAAAATAAATCAGCTTTTTTTGCAAAGTACACACAAGGAAATACTGAACATCTTGATTTGGACTGAAAGACGATTCCTTCACGTGCCTCTGTGTCTGGGACCATGTCTGACCTGTTGGAGGAGCATAAAGAATGTGTGTTAGACATTTGATATACAATCCTGAGGGGGAAGACACAGGGGCAGGGACAGCGCACAATTAAAGTAGTTTCACCATAGCTGCATTTAATTGTGTTCGACAAAAACACATTTAGGCTTACTAAATGTATGTATCGAAACAATATTGCTTATACTGAGGGTGAACGAGTTAGCTACAACATTCCTGCCGTGCTACAAGCTAACAAGCTAACTGTTAGACTTAGCTAGCAACAAGCTACAGAGTAAAATGAGATTTACGCTATCACCAGCGATACTGTAACCATCGCTAGCTTAGTTGTGTAGTTCTTACATAATGAAACAAATCCAGCAGCGATACTTACATGTCAAGCAGAAATGTGGCTAGCTCTGAATCCGTGTTGAATCCTTTCAGGAGGTGTAGCTCCCTCCACCTCTGAAAAGCCTCCGATGTCGACCCTCGTTTTATTTCGGCTCGGTTTAATTCTTTTTAGCTCGCTTTTCGTCATCGGTCTTCTTCTGTTTGCCCGTCTTTGTTTTCTGAGCAGGTGTCACTCGACAAATTGGCAGTTTTCCTGAAAAGTAGTTTCTCCGTGATTAGCACAGCTGCAGCACACGGGCAGTCTTGAGCTTGAACACGGTACGCGCTGTGCGGGGGAGGGGGGAGGGGGAGGGTTATGAGCAGCGCGTACACGAGAGTGATTGACACTGCTAAGACAGTCCTCCTGGCTCTGATTGGCTGTTTTGATCGGGAGCGGTGCATTTCTGCCAAATGGCATCAGGGACACAGGGAGGAGCCATAGGAGCTTAATTTTTTCACAGATTATCTGTCTCATATTCTACTGTCAGGACATAGTGACAGTTTTAACAAATATGTAAAAAATACATTTTTACAAAAGTTACCTACTGAACCTTTAAGAAGGAGCGTAGCTTTGGAGTTGTGCCAAGCTTCCCCTCTCTCTCTCTCTCTCTCTCTCTCCCTTTCTCTCTTCGTCATATTTAAATGCTGTTCTTCTCTGTCTTGTTCTCTCTGTCTCTGCCTGTCCTATCTGATATGTTGTTTGAATGGTATTGTTTGCTGCCTGCTGCGAACATACAGAAACATAAAACTGCATGAAATTTTCATGTTGACAATTACAGGCAGGGCCCTGACAATGGTGAACCCTTTGAAGTTGGGTGCTATTCTGCCCTGGTCAGGTGTTTTATTTGTATCATTATTATATTGGGGGGGGGGGGAGGGAATGCACCCTCCCTCCTTCCAGAGGGAGGGTGACAAGGCCCTGTCCTCCCAGGTCCGGTGCTTGAACCAGGTGAGAGGGGTAAGGAGGTTGGTTTCAGGGGATCTGAGGTTGTGGATAGGAGTGTGTCGGTGCAGGAGAGTTGGCATAGCAACCAATTAAGAAGAGTGAGCTGTGCATTATAGGAATTGTCAGCACAGCTGGAACATGTCTTTGACAAATCAGACTGGTAAGCTTAAACTTGCAATGTTCTTTCAGTCATGGAAAGGTTTTATTATTTTATTTAACAATTATC
The DNA here is from genome assembly GCA_026937815.1 of Etheostoma perlongum. Classification (NCBI taxonomy): domain Eukaryota; kingdom Metazoa; phylum Chordata; class Actinopteri; order Perciformes; family Percidae; genus Etheostoma; species Etheostoma perlongum. Next base: position 10,656,539 of record CM049378.1, on the reverse strand, counting down.
AGTGTAAAACGAGAGGGAGAGCAGGACTTGACAAACATTTTTACAAAGTATACATGCTCCTTATTATATTATAGATATTATAACACACCCCAAAACCAGATTTAAAATTTAAAGCAATCCTCCGTGGAAGGTATTAAATAATCCCCAAACTGTCTTTAATGTGCCCCCCTCTCTCTCTCTCTCTCTCTCTCTCTCTCTCTCTCTCTCTCTCTCTCTCTCTCTCATGCTCTCCTCTCATCCTCTCTCCCCTGTGTTCTCTGTATAGCCCAGCATAGGCCTCCCAGGATTGTGTGTGTGTGTGTGTGTGTGTGTGTGCATGTGCGCGCGCTGGTGGATCAAATGCACTCTGTGAGACAAAGCATAACGGCAGGATGCTCTACGACTCTGTCATCTCACTATGGGTCACACACGGACTGGGTCTCAGAGGGGGACAGCACACAGAGACTGCGGTCCCCACACACACTGATCAAAACAATGTATTTGTCAGAAAAGGGAACTCTTTCATGGGACACACACACACACAGAAGCGTTGGAGGCCTCCCCCTATGCCCTTGTTCCGGACAGCCCAATTATCTCTCTGCACCTCACTGTTTTCCCTTCAATTCTCTGTTTCTCTATCTTTCTCTTTCCCTCTCACCGTAGTTTTGTCTTTTTTCATCTGTAGCCACTTTTTTCACTCAACCAATAATTGATTGACCTTTAATTAGCTTCTAAGTTTCTTTTGTAAGGCTGATGGCTTCATTAATGTCATCCTGTGTGTGGTGCCCCAGACACATAATTGCACATTTTACCACATACAGGAGAAAAAAAGATATGGAAGAATAAAACAGTAGAAGCAATTTTCTGTTTGTGCTGTTGAAATGTTGATGAAAGGATATATTATTGAAATAATTGACAGGAAATAACAGAATAACTATTTTGATTTTTAGTGAAGCATGTGCTGGTTTTTTAAATTATATGATGTGATTTTTTTTTTTTTATGCTTTGAGCCATGTGCCTACTTTTCTTGCTTGCTTAACAATGCCTGCCTGGAGCTCCCATGTTGCGCAGAGGCAGGTTGTTGGCCGGTACTTGGAAGGAATGTCTTCCTTCTGGGGGTCCTTCCTGATCAGGACTGTCCGGCCTTGTGTTATTCACTCTGGGTGGGTTGTTTTATTATGGATGCCACGCAACTTCTAGTCCCGCTCTACGGAGCAGCCCGATCTGTTGGGGTTAATCATTGACCTTGAGTAGTTAAGGTTATAATAGCTGACTGGTCAGGGGAATGGACCTGAACAAATTAGGTTCCATTACCTTGCGACAGCATGTACGCCTGGCCAATAGTAGCGTATGAATGCTATTGAAGGCCGGGTCTTGTCCAGAAGTTGCGTGGGGTCCCCTCTCTCAGCAGCTGATTGAGTTGTACTACCGGGTCTCCATAAAGTGCAGACAGATTCTTAAGCCAGTAGGTATGGATCATATCAGACTCTAGTGTCATCCAGCTATTCATACGATACACTAGCTTTTTGGATGTCTGCCAATGTGATGGTTACTAGGTCTTGTTGGTTGCTGTGGTCTACTCTTAGATCTACTTGTTGTCTCCTTTTTCTACCATGTGTTTATGTTACTGCGTTGCGTATAATTTAGGAGCCAGTCATAATAACCACATTTCTATAAATACAATGTATGCATTTGGTGATTTTAGTTGTTGTAGTTTCAACTAGAATGCCTGCAGTAACATCGTCATACACAGCCTGAATCAGACCAGTGGGGATGTCCCATTCTAAACTCATGGACTACGGGTAATAGGCACGTCGCTGCGTACATGTAAAGGTAGCCGATGTTTGACCACGTTCTCTGATCCGGGTGGCGTGGGAGAGTGTGAGCCAACTTCTAAAGAGAGCATTTCCCCTAATGAGGCCAAGAGCCAACACACACTCAAAAACATACACACACTGAGATCACTGAAGCGTAGGCATTGCTTACCTATTTACCCTCTGTCTCTATCTGTGCTTTTTGTAGCTCTATCTCTTTCTCTCAGTTTTGCCTTTTGCTTCTGTTCTGTTGAATAAAGTAATTGTTAAATCAAAGCATACTTTCAGTTAGACAAAAACTATTTACATGATAATTAAAATATGAAATTGAATTGATTGATCTGGTAGTGCTGTTAACTCCTCCCTCCCTCCCTCTGTCTGTCTTTCTTTCTCTCTCTCTTTCCCTCTCTCTCCCCCTCCCTCTTTCTCTCTGTGTGTCTCACTCCATGTGACTCTCTCCAGCTGTTTCAATCTCCTTGTAAATGATAATGAACCTCTATCTTTCTCAGTAAGTCTCGGACACACTGGCGCCCCACACAACCTTGCAGCCTTTGAGGTGTGTGTGTGTGGGGGGGACCAGGACCATGGAGCGTACTATCTCATCCATATAAGCCCATGTGGCACCCAATACACACACACACACACACACACACACAGCTATTGAGACGGGATTAGGGCACCCTTGTATCGGCCTTTGAGGCAAGGAGAGATAGAAATCTTTGTGTGTGTGTGTGTGTGTGTGTGTGTGTGTGTGTGTGTGTGTGTATTGGTCAGTATGGGTGTCATGGATGTATGATTGAAGACGTTATTAACCCTGCGATCCCCTGCAGCTCTGTATGTTGTTTCTGTGTGTTGGTGTGAGAGAGAGAGAGAGAGAGTACACACACTTACATGACATGAGATAAGTGAGAAAAAAGCTAAAAAATACACTGACTGTGTTCACCATGAATTGTGCGTCTGTGTGTGTGTGTGCGCGCGTGTATGCATATGTGTGTGTGTGTGTGACGAGGGGTCACAGATTGGCCCACAGAAAACCCCATCTGATGTCTCTAGGCTCTCTACAGGCCTTTGTGTGTGTGTGTGTGGGGGCAACTGGGGCATTGGTCCGGTATGTTACACGAGATAAGGACAACAGGCAGGAGACCTGATCGTCACGGGGTGCGTGTGTGTGTGTGTGTGTGTGTGTGTGTGTGTGTTTACGACGCCCACTTTTCACCTGGCCTTTCACCGTGGGTGCTTTGATGTCACACACAGCTTCCTAAAAATAGACACAGATACACACAGACACACAAACACCTTGGTATAATCACAAGTGAGAATAACCAGGAAGGATTTAGGCTAGGGTCGGAGAACCGTCTCTTGTGTGTTTGTCATGAAGATATGCCTGATTATATTTGAATGTAATCTTTTTTATTGTTCCATTTCTTATAGTGTGACTTACGATGCAATGACAAAGTGTGGCGTGTAAAATCATTTAGTATGATTTTCGGGGGTGGGGCACTGCTGCTGTACCCGTGGCTTAACGCGGCCCAAGTCACAGACAACCAAGAGCATTTTTTCCCCTTTTCCCAGAATAATAAACCAGTGTAGCCATACTCCACTGCTGTGGAGACAGTCAAACCTACAGTATGTACACATTAAATGTTCATAGTAAAATATAAATATACATATAAAATGTTTTTGATAAATAGTGTATGATGGAGTGATTAACGACTGAAAAACGGGGAACAAACCATACTATATCTGGTATATCTATGAAGAGAGGTAACAAGGGGTGAGTTTGAATTGGAGCCCACACAAATGAATCAGCAAGTGATGGACCAAGAGGGGCAATAAGGGGACATGGAGAGAGTGATGGACGAAGTGAGGGATGGATGAATGACTGCAGTGGGGGAAGACAGATAACGAGGACAGAGGGAGGGAAAGGAGGATGGCTATAGAAAGGCTAGATCATCCACAGCCCCGGTGGGGAGGACAGGCAATTACCAGCTGGGGCAGATATGGCACTGGAGTTGGTGTGTGTGAGTGTTGGGGGAGTGTTCAATGGAGACGGAAAAATGAAAGGAGGGCATGCAGCAGGGCTAAGGAAAACTTGACATCGTAACTGATCTGGAGCTGAACCCTAAATGCATAGTTTTTCAAATTAAATGAAAATGTCTGCCACTGAGGTGTGATGATTTGTTTGCTCTTCAGTGTAGCTTATTACAAATGTAATTGTACTGTGTCATATTATTAAGTGGTACTTGGTGTATTTTTAATTCCTGTTAGTTAGAAATAGAATATGACCGAATGGGGATATTTGGAGTGAAACTAAAGACTTTTTTCACAGCCAACAATTTGTCTTTTTTTCTTTTTGAAAATGTTTTTGGGCATTTATTTGACCGGACACCTGAGTCCTGTCACAGTAAAAGGGGACAGAGAGGGGGAATGACATGCAGCAAAGGGCTGCAGGTCGGAGTCAAACCCGGGCCCGCTGCATCGAGGAGTAAACCTCTATTTTGATTTCCCAAGCACGTGTAATTAATAACTAACCACAAATCACTGCATTGCACTGCGTACATTTCTGGAAAAGAGTCATCGTTAATGTAATTATTGTGACGGTGACTTAAAACTAGTGAATGTACCTCGTTATTTTTCATCATCATCATTCTATTGATATTCCTGTCATTGCTGTATGGTTTACAAGTGCATTTCTTATCTGTCTACCAGTTTTCTGTTTTATCTGTATAATTTTTTTTCTTCACACATCAGTGTGTGTGTGTGTGTGTGTGTGTGTGTGTGTGTGTGTGTGTATATATATATATATCTCACAGTTTGACCGCATCTGACAGATTCTGTATGCACAGACATCTGTCGTGAGTGTTGAGATAATATTCTAAAATGATGTCATACGTTGCTGTTTTCATGTTGCTTAACCCGGCCTACACATGTGTGTCTGTCTCCTATTTGCAGAGGAGGGCATCAATCACGAATGCAAGCTGTGTAACCAGATGTTTGATTCACCTGCCAAGCTGCTTTGCCACCTGATAGAGCATAGTTTCGAAGGCATGGGAGGTACCTTCAAGTGTCCCGTCTGCTTCACAGGTGAGAGACAGACACGCGCAAACCCACATTCACCTTCAAGAACCACAGCACAGAAAACTCCTACTCTCTTTTGTCATATCTGCTTTGCATTTAAAATGGACACAGAGACATGGAGAACACATACATGCACACACTACACAGCAGAGACTTCCCTCTAGTATACCATAGGAAACTATTAACAAGTAAAAGGGCACTCTGAGTGCACAGACCTCCGCCAAAAAATGTTAAAGCTTAACCCTCGCCAAAATGCAACCTAGGGTCTTTTTGTGAATGTACCAGAGTCAAACTTACATTTAAAAGCATTATTAGGACAAAAACGGCACTTTTAAGATATATAGATGTATTTTTGTTTTTTTGGTCAAATGGCCTTTCAAACTATGATTGCATCAAAATCACTATCTTTAAAAAACAAAGAAGGCTTGACTGAATGGGAAATGTTGCTCCAAGTATCACCAGGGGCTCTACACATTCCAGCATTGAGAACATTGTGTTCACAGAGTTTACTAAAAAGAAGTTGTTGTTGTTGTTGTTTACGCTATCGGCCATCTTGTCAGTCAAAAAGAATCAATCTCTGAATACGAATAAACGGACTCCATAGGAGGAAAAGTCATTCTTATGAGGCTCCTTTTTCAACTACAAGGGCAATGGGGTTTTTCACCACGAATTATTTGTGCATTTATATGGAACTAAGCTTTTAGGAGCTTTCCATCTTTACTCTCCTCCCTGTTACGTTGCATTCGGAGATTGACACTTTTTGACCGGCGAGATGGCAGCAAGCGGAAAAACCTTTCTTTTTTAGTAAACTCTATGTACACGAACAATGTTCTCAATGCTGGAGTTTATGTGTAGAGCCCCTGGTGATACTTGGAGCAAAGTTTAATTTTGTGTCGAGCCTTCTTTGTGTTTTAAAAAATAGTGATTGTGATGCAATCATAGAAGTACCCCTAGCACTCCCATTCAAAAGGCCATTTGACCAAAAACTACAATACGGTTAATCTTAAAAGTGGCCTTTCCGTCCTATTTTTGCTTTTAATTGCTAATACTAAATATTGTAGAACTGTTGTTTTGTGTTTTAGCGGCACCGCAGTATGTTCTAATCATAGATGAATATGAAGCCAAAAGTGTAATAGCCATGCCACCAAGGATAGCATGTTCCTTATTAAAGCAAACTACCACTACCACACCTTCTCTAAGCACCAAACCAGTCACAGCTTGTCACTTATTTTGGTAAAAATGCCAGATGATGTTAATATTGCAGCTGGAAGCAAGGTTTGCACTTAGATCTCCCCTTGAATCAGCGCCAGTACATGTCATAGTAGCTCAGTAAATGGCTCTCTCTGGGTTACCTGCATCATGATGCATACAGTAGAGTAAATGAAACCCTTTTGGGTTAACAGTAAGATCACATCAGGAACATTCATTGTTTTAACATTTCTAACTGTGGGAGTAATATTCCAGCAGGGTGCTGCTGCTGCTGAAGAACTACTGACAAAACTCTGTATGTGCAACATTACCTCCAAACGTGCCAAATATGAAGTACCTTGTGGCTCTTAAATCCACTGGAGGACCCAAACAAAATGCTGGATGACCAAATTAGACCTGTGGTTCGGTGTAATTTACCATAAACTAAGTCTGCGCCTTCGTTCTCTCACTCCCTCCCATCTCTTCCCTCCTTATCCCCATACTCTCTCTCTCTCCCTTTCCCTCCCCCAGTTGTTGAGTTTGTGAGTTTGTGTTGTGTGCCTCACTCCCCCCAGGTACACAGCAATGCTTTAAACTTTAACTCTATTCCTTGGTGGCTTATGAATTAGTAAGATGGGTACCACTCCTATGGGGATGCTTAATAATTCAACACACACACTCACAGTGAAAACCAAAAGTTTACTGAAACAAAGGGCAGAGAAAGAAAGAGAAAAAAGTGTACTAGACAACACTGGAGTAGAAAGAAAAAAGAGATAAAAGAGATAATTTATTGATAAATATCACAAGGTCTGCTGAGGATAGCTCTTCCTGTTTTCTCTCTTTCTTGCTCCCCACTGTTTTTTCTTTCTATCATATGCTCCCTCCTGTTTGTGGGGTTAGTTGTACTGAAAACTCAGTTGCCATTTGGTTCATTCTTTGCTGGTAAAGTACATATCAGTTCCGTTAATTTTAACAGTCTTCAATTATCTTTCACAGACAGACACAGGATCAGTTTTCTTCAAAGTTTGGACTTAACCATTCAAAAATTTGGCAAATAGTATGATTGCTAATCCAATTAAAAAGTTCTGGTAAATGATGTTGGCTTAGTTTGGCCCCAGCAACAGACCTCTGTCAACAACAATGCAGATTCATCTTTTAGTTTGCCTAATAGGCAAATATCAACTCAAGTCTTCCCTTTTGCTAATGTCCTGAAGATTTGGTCTGGTGAATTCAGTTGTGGCTAACCTGTGCTGACTAATAAACACTGTGTAACTTGTGCTGTTTTTGTTCCTCCCCCAGTGTTTGTGCAGGCCAACAAGCTCCAGCAGCACATTTTTGCCGTCCATGGCCAGGAAGACAAGATATATGACTGTTCCCAGTGTCCGCAGAAGTTTTTCTTTCAGACCGAACTACAGGTGGGTGCCCTTAATCTATTTCTGTGTTGAACAGGACTGTCTCTCTGTGTATAGCTCTCTGGCATAAATTAGGATCTGATTGTGTGCAGGTACACTGACCGCACACTGTGCCTCACCCTATCAGAAGAAGTGTAGTTAATATTCCTTACTCAAATGGGATGTACACTCTCCTCCTCTCTTCTTTCTAGGCTTCCACCCATCCCTCAATATCCAGTAAGCTTCTTCAGTACCTTTTACCATCCCTCCCACCTTGTAGCAGCGGTCAGTAAATCAATGCGCATTTGTTCATAGTGTCACAATGATCCGTTTCTTTATTGCACAGCTGCAACAGCAACATAAATAAACTTGAGTTAAACATAAAGAAAAAAAAGGAGGTGTGTGTATGTCTAGAGAGCAGAAGGGCAAACTATTTTCAACCGCATTTTGTGCGTTTTTTTCTTTATGTTTAACTCAAGTTTATTTATGTTGCTGTTGCAGTTGTGCAATAAAGAAACAGATCTTTGTAACACTATGAAAGAATGCGCGTTGATTCACTGACCGCTCCTACAATTAGGTTGAAAATAGTTTGCCCTTCCGCTCTCTAGACATACACACACCTCCACCTGTGCCAGGTGAGGTCTACATACAGTGCCTTGCGAAAGTATTCGGCCCCCTTGAACTTTTCAACCTTTTGACACATTTCAGGCTTCAAACATAAAGATTTAAAATTTTTATTTTGTGAAGAATCACCAACAAGTGGGACACAATTGTGAAGTGGAACGAAATCTATTGGATATTTTAAACTTTTTTAGCAAATAAAAAACTGAAAAGTGGTGCGTGCAAAATTATTGGGCCCCTTTACTTTCAGTGCAGCAAACTCACTCCAGAAGTTCAGCGAGGATCTCTGAATGATCCAATGTTGTCCTAAATGACTGATGGTGATAAATAGAATCCACCTGTGTGTGATCAAGTCTCTTTATAAATGCACCTGCTCTGTGATAGTCTCAGGGTTCTGTTGAAAGCGCAGAGAGCATCATGAAGACCAAGGAACACACCAGGCAGGTCCGTAATACTGTTGAGGAGAAGTTTAAAGCCGGATTTGGATACAAAAAGATTTCCCAAGCTTTAAACATCCCAAGGAGCACTGTGCAAGCGATCATTTTGAAATGGAAGGAGTATCAGACCACTGCAAATCTACCAAGACCTGGCCGTCCCTCTCTAAACTTTCAGCTCAGACAAGGAGAAGACTGATCAGAGATGCAGCCAAGAGGCCCATGATCACTCTGGATGAACTGCAGAGAACTACAGCTGAGGTGGGAGAGTCTGTCCATAGGACAACAATCAGTCGTACACTGCACAAATCTGGCCTTTATGGAAGAGTGGCAAGAAGAAAGCCATTTCTCAAAGATATCCATAAAAAGTCTTGTCTAAAGTTTGCCACAAGCCACCTGGGAGACACACCAAACATGTGGAAGAAGGTGCTCTGGTCAGATGAAACCAAAATCGAACTTTTTGGCCACAATGCAAAACGATATGTTTGGCGTAAAAGCAACACAGCTCATCACCCTCAACACACCATCCCCACTGTCAAACATGGTGGTGGCAGCATCATGGTTTGGGCCTGTTTTTCTTCAGCAGGGACAGGGAAGATGGTTAAAATTGAGGGGAAGATGGATGCAGCCAAATACAGGACCATTCTGGATGAAAACCTGTTGGAGTCTGCAAAAGACCTGAAACTGGGACAGAGATTTATCTTCCAAAAAAACAATGATCCCAAACATACAGCAAAATCCACAAAGGAATGGTTCACAAATAAAGGTATCCAGGTGTTAGAATGGCCAAGTCAAAGTCTAGACCTGAATCCAATCGAGAATCTGTGGAAAGAGCTGAAAACTGCTGTTCACTAACGCTCTCCATCCAACCTCACTGAGCTCGAGCTGTTTTGCAAGGAAGAATGGGCAAGAATGTTAGTCTCTCGATGTGCAACACTGATAGAGACATACCCCAAGCGACTTGCAGCTGTAATTGCAGCAAAAGGTGGCTCTACAAGGTATTAACGCAAGGGGGCCGAATAATTTTGCACGCACCACTTTTCAGTTTTTTATTTGCTAAAAAAGTTTAAAATATCCAATAGATTTTGTTCCACTTCACAATTGTGTCCCACTTGTTGGTGATTCTTCACAAAAAATAAAAAAATTATATCTTTATGTTTGAAGCCTGAAATGTGTCAAAAGGTTGAAAACTTCAAGGGGACCGAATACTTTCGCAAGGCACTGTATAGAGACATTACCCCCTGACGTCATCATCATCATCATCAATATCACGTCAACATGATAAACAGTAATTATGATCAGCATCATCTGACTATAGGTGTCAGTAAGATTATAAATTACATGCATGTGAAGAGGTATAAAACAAAAGTCAGTGTTATGGCTTCAACACAGCTGACGTACATCATTTTACAGAATCACTCCATCTACTGTTCATCTGTATTTCTCCCTCCACTCTCTTTCCATTCCTCTGTCCTTCTCTTTCCATCTCTCCTCACGAGGTCGGAGCAGGGTTCTGGCAAGCCCCATGTCATTAAGGGTCCAGACACATTTGTGTGTTTGTGTGCGCGTATGAAAGAGAAGAGAGGATATAAGTCACCCAAGAGTAGGTCCTGGGCCAGCTGTGGCCGGGTCTGTGATGATGTAAACCTTCCTGTCCTCTTCCATTTCTTCTCCCCGTGGTCTCTCATAGCCCTTTGGCACCGAACTAGTGACCTGCAAAGTCTGCAGGTCAAACACCAGTGCTGTTAAAGGTGAAATCTGTAACTTTCTTCATGCTGTGGCCTGCTGCGTTGACCAGAGCTGTACGTAAAAGACAGCCTAGTATTTGTGGAAGATTGTGTGAAAGCCTGTAGTTTATGTGAGTTAGGGCTGGGCGATATATCCAAAATCTTCCATCCCGATATATATATATATATATATATATATATATATATATATATATATATATATATATATATATATATATATATATATATATATATATATATATATATATATATATATATATATATATAGGAAATTTTATATCTCGATAACGATATATATGTCACGATATAGCATGTTCACTGGTAATTTATTAAATAATGAAATGTTCTGTGTAAAATAACCACATGGTAAAGCCTATTTTTGTCTTTTTGTCATTTGGATGACAAATGACAAATATTGCCGTAACGCAGTTTGGCCGCTGGTTTTTCAACGTTGCGCTTGTAGCGATATAGAAAAATACTGCATGTACAATAGACATATTTATATTGTTTTGAAATATATCGTCATATTGCCCAGCCTGAATTCACTAAAAAAACTTGGAAGATTAACCAGCTAATATATTTTGATGCTTAGAAAGATGCTTAGTGTGTAATGCATTTATTGATCATGTCAGACTGGTGCAACCCTACAAACCATAGATGTTGTAGATGACCAACAGATCAACTTGTCTTAGTAGCAGAGTATTCAGAGTACCTTCGACGATGCACATTTTGGGTTGTGCGCTTTACAATTCCACTACACAGATGGAAATATTTATAATTGATCACTAAAAAACAAACTATATTCACGTGGAATCTGCAAAAGCACCACAACCACCATTGTGTTTGAGAGGCAGAACAAACTCAGCTTGGTGTAATATTTGACTCCTCAGTCTGTGAATACAGTATGTCCGCTGCTGGATATTCCATGTTTAGTGTTCTGGGTTCATAGACACGTTTGCATGCTAGAATATTCCTGAGGTTGTGTTTCATAAAGATCATAAGTGGCTTTTGTCAACTTCTTGGAAGCTCAGTGCTTTTTGGCAATAAGTAGGACTTCTTTCATGGTCTAAAACTCTACTGTCCACCACAGAAGGATACATTTGAGTTTGCGCCGCAGCCAGTAATATTGATAGTGGCACAAGGCAAAACTGCTGTGTTGGACTGGTACATAATTGGAAAAGTGGTTGGTGAGCAGGGTGTTGGATTTAGACAGCAAAAAGTCAAAATAAGAAATCCTGTTTAAGAAATTCTGCCAGTGGAATTCACAAAGGCCTGCCCCAGCCACCACACACACTAAAGGTCCTTGCACGCTGAAGCCAAAATTTATGTTCGAAAAAAAAATATACAACCTCACATTGTGTCAGTGATGTTTACACACTGCCTCCGAAAATTTCATCCGTCATGACAGGTTCAACTTTATGCGTTTTTTTCCAATCCCCAAAAAAAACATTTTGATGTGTTTTGACAAGGAGAAGGCATCAGCCTATCCAGAAATGCACCACCGAAAGACGCTGAGAGGACTGCCAGCGAAGTAACGGTACTGTCAACGGAGACAAACAACGGGTGAAGTGAGGGAGAAGAAGAGAGAGGCAGAGCGACAGCAGCGTCACATTTTGTGTTGTTTTGCGAAATGTTTCGCGACGGATTCATTAATACGCATCAGACTCAGTGTGCAAGGTCTCTGCGGGTGACAAATATTTTTTTTGGGGTTCAGTGTGCAATAACCTTAAGACACACACACACACACAAAGTGGCAGTGATGTAGGGCCGGAGGTGGTGGGCATATGGCTGGCCAGTCCATTTAACAGCAGGGTGGCTGCTGGACCCTGTCGGTTAATGTCCACACACAGGCACAATTCGCACCTCACACACTCCAACTTACACACACACTTACACAAACACGTAAACACGTTCTCTCCTCTTCTACATGCACTCCATCCTAGATGACTCCTCTCCTATTGTCTGACCAGGTTGCAACATCTTTATAGCCCAAAGAATTACTGAATTGTAATAGCCAGTTGTATAAATCAGGGTTGCTAGGTTTGGATGCAAAAGAAACTTGACTATGTGTCTCACACTGCAGACCTTAATAGGAGTTGGTTTGGTCTGCTTTTACTTTTTCCTAACATGAATACATTGTACAGTTTTAACTACTTTTCTGACTTGTATGAGAGTGGAGTCAAACAGAGACTTACACAGTGTATACAAATTAATAATGCTAATATAATATTTTTTTTTCTTTAAACAAATGAAACATTGATTTACCTGTTCTCATTCTGCATCCGTTCTGGATGTCCATTTTTAGTGATATCTGAGGGGACCAGTTTCATATAGTTTGGCTTAAGTACAGAGAGCTATTCTTCTCATGTAAAAACTCAGCTGAGTTTGGTCAGGTCAGAAGAGTTTAATTCTGTTGTTTTCATTCCAGCTAAGTGGAGCTCGGTTCAACTTTTTTTTCTCCCTCAGCTCCTTGTACTTCTTCCTCTTTGGCTGCTGCACTCTGGCTATATCCATCTTGTTACACTTTGGTCCTGGCTTGTGTGTGTGTGTGTGTGTGTGTGTGTGTGTGTGTGTGTGTGTGTGTGTGTGTGTGTGTGTGTGTGTGTGTGTGTGTGTAAGTGAGAGAAAACTTGCAGCCTGAGCCTGGCCTGCCACAGTTCCATTGCCCCATGGGAGGGCTCTCTAAGTGGGCTAGACAGAAAGGCTGACTGGGGGAGATGGAGAGCTACAACCATGGAGGTTAATGCCACTGCTAGCTGTTATTGTGTGTGTGTGTCTGTGTGTGTGTATGTGTGTGTGTGCACATCTGCCAGAGAAAGTAGAATGGGGTAATTTGTGTGTGTTTTAATGAGGTGCGGATGGATGAAGAAGGCTGCTTGGCCAGCTAGAAAAGGCTTTGGCCTCTTTCAACCCCTCGGAGGGGCCATATGATGTCAAGCTCACTCTCTCTTTCTCTCTCTTCCTCACACACACACCCAAGGGTCTTTGCTGCACGGACACGTTGCTGCATCATCCCCTCTCCCTCCTGATTGCACTCCCTCTCAGTGCTTCTTTCCATCTCCGTTGCTCCCTCTGCATACAAAGACGTTTGCTTTCTCTCTGCCACTCTCTCAATCACTTGCTTTCACATCTTTATCCATCTCTTACACTCCCATACCACAACTTTCACTCTCTCTCTTCCCGTCTCCCTCCTCTCGTTCTCTCTTCCTCCCTCTCTGTGTCTCTCCCCGTCTGTCCCAGAAGAACCAGCCCCTATGCATATTTTAGCCCCTCTCCTCTCTTCCTCTCTTCTATGCCTCTCCCCAGTGCCCCATAAATAGTGCAGACGTAAGCTGGTAAATAAGACATGTTTTGGTGTGTGTCTGCATGGTTGTGTGTGTGTGTGTGTGTGTTTGTGTAATAAGAAATGCTGTAGCCCTGATCAGTGAGGTCCTCCTGGATCTCGCTCTGTCTTTACTCCCAGACACACAGGACTTTTCTCATTCTCTCTGTTTTAGTTTCTTTCGTTCAATAAGCATGGCTGTAGGAATATTCTTTTGTATCAATGTTTTTAAAATCTTAAGTTTTCCCACCTCCAACAAACAAATGTTTTTGCATTCACACAATATTTTAAGATATACATAAGAGTGCATTATTTCCATTATCTTACCAGTATCCAAATATGTACAGCATGTACTGTTTCACTACTGTAGAAGAATACCTGAAATAGTCATCCTCTCTGACTCCATGTTACATTTCCTGACAGACTTCTTGATCTTCACATTCATTTTAAGGCTCCAGGGGGTGCTATACTCCAGCTTTTGCCTTTTAATGTTTCTTCCTGTCCCTTGCTCCATCCGTCACTCTTGCACTCCTCCCTAACCATCCCCTTTTCTGCCTGTTGTGCTACACAATTTCCTTTAGCACTAGTAAATATTTAACCATCGCTAGATGGGTGGATTGCTGGTCAGATGCATAAATGGATGGATGCGGGGGATCCTTCCGTTTGTTTGTGTGTTGATTCCCTCCACTGATTCTTCCGCCTTGCCCCGTGTCCCAGCGGTGTTGAATATTTGAGAGTTGTGCGTGCACGCAACCACAAAGACGAGCAGGGATCTGTACCCTCATAGACCAAGTTAAAAGAACATGTAGTGTACACACAAAATGGATGAAAAACTGGGAAAGACACAGGCAAGCAGAGAGGAATGGAAAAAGCAACAGATGGACAGGAAGACAGACATACAGTTCAAAGGTCTAACTCAAGAACAAATTAAAATTTTCATTTTAACTATGGCTGTAGCTATCGATTATTTAAATATCAAGTATTCTACTGATTATTCCATTGATTAAATGAATGATGGGACAATAAATACTTTTGCTTTATAGTAAACAGCATTAGTAAATATACAAAAGAAAGGTTTTCTTTTTAGATAGAGCAACATTTGTATTGCCTAAACTGAATACCATAACAGGGATAGATGCTAATATTTTTCTAAGCACTGGCCGCATGGGCTACCAAGCCCCTTAATCTGTTTGCAAAAGTAGATTTTTAGTGGCCCAAATGTAAATCTTTAAGCCCCCCTCGCCTTTAAGCCTCTGTCTCTATACTCTGCATATGTAAATGAGCGGTACATGTGACTGTACAGAGCTAACAGCAGGGCTATTCACCTACACTGTTCTGGATGACTCATTGTCAGAAGGCTAAAACTCAGTGAGGAGAAATAATGAAGAATGCAGACATCATGGCATAGTCTGATGACATCATTCATGTGCATATTAAGTAGGGCTTGTTCAAAAATATTCAACAGATACCAACACCGTGACTTTGATACAGGTTGCAAAATGATACCAATTTGATTAAAACAAAGTATATGACAACATTACACATTATGGCACAAATCTTTTTATTAATGTTTCAGCTCCTACTATGTGAGTAACGTAGAGTTGTGTCTGCTTGTCTCTACGACATGTAACGTTAAAGCCAATCACAGACATGATAAGATCTTGGTAGAAGCATGCTGCATGCTTATTGGCTCACTAATGCTGATGAGATGTACTCCTGGCCTTAGGTTTTAAAAATTGAGTATTGAATAACGAGGCAATTCAATTGTGCCTAAAAAAAGTATTGAATTTCGTACCCAGCCCTCCAGCAGAGAGGGGCTAGTTTGTCTCCTGCAGCCGCAAAATTGTGTCCAAATTTCAAGATTCATAGCAAACTAATAAACTGTTAGATTACGAACCGACAGCTTCCATTTTAGCTTGTTTGTAAAACATCGCTATTTGCAGAGAGGCATGCTGTAGATGTTTAAACAGAGCGAGATCAGCAGGCGCCATTGTTACCTTGTTTGTGTCGTCTCTGTGGAATGGATGAGTAGACTGGATGTTTTCTACTGAGATGCTATAGCATTGACGCAATGCTATTGTGGTAAGCAATTTTGAATTTCCAATACACACTTTACAGAGTTTTTGGTTTTCTTGCATCTTAAAATGCATCCACACTTCCTGTTTTCTTTTGCCTGTCTCTTCTCTCTTAGCCCATTACTATTTTCACTCTTTTCTTTCATTTGTAATCCGTGCTGTCAGTTTTGTGGCCACAGAAGCGTCAGCCCGTTGTGCGCTAGTAATAATCATTCGTGCGGAAACACATTCAGTGGTACGGTGTTTAAACGAAACTTTGAGGCAAAGAATTTAGCATCAATGATTTCTAGTCGTCAAATTATTTGAGTTACTCGAGGCATCGTTTCAGCCCTAATTTGGTGGTCTCTATACCTTGTTGGATACTCTATACCTTTAACAAAGGAATATTTGAAGGTTTCACTCCAAGCTAAAGTAAAGAATAAAATCTTGGTAGTTAATGTGACACGGAGAATAGCCTGAGACACTGTTCATAACCTTTGGTTGGCATGAGGTGTGTGTGTGTGTGTGTGTGTGTGTGTGTGTGTGTGTGTGTGTGTGTGTGTGTGTGTAACAAGCAGTCTGTCTGTGAATAATGTTGTCTTTGTCTGAATCTAGTGTTAGAGTCTCACTGTCTCCCTCTAACTCAATTATGGAATGGTGTGGATGTGGCTGAACTGGCAATAGGTTGTGTGTGTGTGTGTGTGTGTGTGTGTGTGTGTATGTGTATGTGTATGTATGTGTGTGTGCGTATGGGCATGCGTATGTGTGCGCGCGCCATTGTCTGGATGTTGCTGTCAGTTGTGAGTGTTGGGAAAGCCAGTGTGTACTCTCTGATCCATGTATCCCTTGGCTCCCTGTGTGTGTCTGTGTGTGTGTGTGTGTGTGTGTGTGTGTGTGTGTGTGTGTGTGTGTGTGTCTGTGTGTGTGTGTGTGTGCATATAAATTTGATCCGTAGATCCCCGTGGCGTTCCAGGGGAGGGTACTCAGCTGCTCTACCGCTCACTGGGAGACTCTGTGTTATTAGAATGGGGACCTGGGACACACATACACACACACACACACACATATACTCTCTCTCTCTCTCTCTCTCTCTCTCTCTCTCTCTCTTACCTCCCTGAATCCCTGGACTTGAAGGTATTTGCAGCAGGGGAAAGAGAGAAACGAAAAAGAGAATCAAAGAGAGAGCTAGAGAGACATGCGGAGAAAGACTGCAAGCCAGCCAGCCTTACTTGATACAACTACTACTGCCACCGTACCACAGTTACTACTATTTCTAGTATTAGTAGAAGTACTACTTCTTTTACAGAGCACTATTTAAGCAAGTAGTAGCCAAAGCAATACAACTGTATCAACTGTCAAAACTTATTCCTGGCAGACTTTTTTTCTTTTTCCCTCCTACCACTTTAGCTACAAATTGCATACAGATTGTGTCCGTGGCTGTTCACACTGTTGGGATTTGTGTAGTTTTCATTGTTCCACACTGTGAATGCAAAGCAGATTGTGTTTATGTTGGATTTAAATAGAGGAAAGAAAATCTCAATATGGGACCAGTTAATCATCTGGAAATGTTCATATTTGTATGCGTGTGTACACCTGTGTGTGTGTTTGCATTTATGCTTTGAGGAAGTTACCACCAGAAGACCGTCAAAGTGAGGGTGACGACAAAAAAAAAAAAAAAAAGTCAAAAGTAGTTACTTACTGCTTTGATGTAAAGCAGAGGAACAAACGGACGGACACAAAGAGACAAAGACAAGGACAGTGAGTTAAAGAGATGAGCTAAGAAAGGTACAGAAACAAAGAAATTACTCTGCCAGCACCTGGAGGGTTTTTAACAGCTTGGACCATGTTCCTGTGTGTGTGTGTGTGTGTGTGTGTGTGTGTGTGTGTGTGTGTGTGTGTGTGTGTGTGTGTGTGTGTGTGTGTGCGCGTGTGTGCGCGTGTGCGTGTGTCTGACAGGTGAACAAAGGCAGTGTGTCATAGAACAGGACAGACTGCATGGTGTAGTGTTCTGTCAGTCATGCCAAAATACACTCATACAGATTTGGGTGCAGCACACACATACACAACTACATTTCGTCAACAGATGAAAAACCCAATTCATTTATCTGTTTGGCTCTGTATAATGATTCCAATACAGAGTATCCATTGCTTATTTGTGTCAAACGTTGGAGTTTTTGTTTTCTTTTCTTTTCCTCTGACTTGTTGAGTCTGATCTTTATTCTCATTCGTTTTGCACATCTCCAGTATGATGGGTAAAATTCATTCTTGCTCTTTGGGCTCGGTGTCACTCTGAGTTTCATATAAAGCACACCACTAGACACAGAGCAAGTATGTGACTTTTTTTACGTATATATGTGTTAATAAAATGTTTGACTCCATGTTTTGAGGCTGCATTAAAGGACTACTTTATCCTCACAATGACCATTTGTATACCAGTTAGTCACAGAGGGTTGCCTTAAATTTATGAAGAAAGTTGTGATGCATTGAAGCGATAGGGGTCTACCTGTAACAACAGCAAAACTACATAAAAACATACTACTAGTACTTCCCGAACATAATGCTAAAACATTACTGATTACAACTCTTCTGCAACTCGTCTGAGAAGCTTGCGCATGTGCACTAATCATCTGTGTTGCGACTGTTCATGCAGATTGTTCTATTGACATTTTTAGATGATAAAAGTAAATGACACACACTCCTAAAAATACATATATGTACATGTTTTGTTTTGTTGGCACATTCATCGGGCCTTCTCGTCCATGTACACACACTGTTCTGCTCTCACTTTTCCCTCGCTCTTCCTCCTTCTATTCCTCCCCTTTCATTTCTTTCCATCTATTCCTCTCTCTCTTCCTTCGCTCATCCCATTTTGATATCAGTGCTCTCTCTGTTTTTTGTTCTGCCCTTCTGCCAGTTTAGGGTGCGTGGTAATAAAAAAAAAAAAAAAAAGCTGGGCCCCTAGGGACTCATGGGGATTGGGCGTGTGCAGTAATATGACAGTGACACGGAAAGCCGGCACGCTCTACTGAATTGTGAGTTTGTGTGTGTGGATGGATCATGTCTGTGCATTTATTTGTACATCTGTAACCTTTAAATGCATTTTTCATTCATGTCTGCCTGACATTTTGCATTGCCAAGTGTGTGTGTGTGTGGGTGTTGTGTGCTGTGTGCGTGCATGCATGCTGTGCGTGTTCCTGCTTCCTTGTAACACACATTACAGTCAGTTTCCTGCCTGTATTTTTCTGAGTGTGTTTTTGGATGCTTGTGTTTGTCTGTCTTGTCACCTATGTCTGCAGGCTCCAGTCCTCATCTGGCACTCAGCTTCACAGTCTACAAGGACCACATTCCTCAGCCGTGTGTGTGTGTGTGTGTGTGTGGGGGGGAAATGGGACAAATCATTCATATTTTCGATCATACCTACATTTTTATCTACTGTATGTTGGTATGTCTTAAATGTGTCATGTTATTTGTGTTGGAGGTGAGGTCACTTCCTATTTTGTGTAACAGCTTCCA